>CM044316.1:1692500-1845000 GCA_024291935.2 Okapia johnstoni | reverse complement strand
GGGGGGGTTGGGGGTGGGGGGGGGGGGGGGGTGGGGGGGGGGGGGTTTGGGGGGGGGTGGGGGGGGGGGGGTGGGGTTGGGGTGTGGGGGTTGGGGGGGGGGGGGGGGTGGTTGTGTGGGGGGGGTGGGGGGTGGTGGTGTGTTGGGGGGGGGGTGGGGGGGGGTGTGGGGGGGGGGGGGGTGGGAAACGATGCTCAACATCACTCATTATTAGAGAAATGCAAATCAAAACCACAATTAGGTACCATTACACACCAGTCAGAATGGCTGCTATCCAAAAGTCTACAAGCAATAAATGCTGGAGAGGGTGTGGAGAAAAGGGAACCCTCTTACACTGTTGGTGGGAATGCAAACTAGTACAGCAGCTATGGAGAACAGTGTGGAGATTCCTTAAAAAACTGGGAATAGAACTGCCATATGACCCAGCAATCCCACTGCTGGGCATACACACCGAGGAAACCAGAATGGAAAGAGACACGTGTACCCCAATGTTCATCGCAGCACTGTTTACAATAGCCAGGACATGGAAGCAACCTAGATGTCCATCAGCAGACGAGTGGAAAAGGAAGCTGTGGTACATATACACAATGGAATATTACTCAGCCATTAAAAAGAATACATTTGAATCAGTTCTATTGATATGGATGAAACTGGAGCCCATTATACAGAGTGAAGTAAGCCAGAAAGAAAAACACCAATACAGTATACTAATGCATATATATGGAATTTGAAAGATGGTAATGATAACCCTATATGTGAGACAGAATAAGAGACACAGATGCATAGAACAGTCTTATGGACTCTGAGGGAGAAGGTGAGGGTGGGACGTTTCTGAGAGAATAGCACTGAAGCATGTATATATTATCATATGTGAAAACAGAACACCATTCCAGGTTCGATGCATGAGACAAATGCTCAGGGCTGGGGCAATGGGATGACCCAGAGGGATGGGATGGGGAGGGAGGTGGGAGGGGGGTTCAGGGTGGGGAACACATGTAAACCCATGGCTGATTCATGTCAGTATATGGCAAAACCACTACAATATTGTAAAGTAATTAGCCCCCAACTAAAATAAATAAATTTATTAAAAAAAAAAACAAGAAGGCTGAGAGCTGAAGAACTGATGCTTTCCAATTGTGGTGTTGGAGAACACTCTTGAGCTCCTTGGACTGCAAGGAGATCAAACCAGTCAATTCTGAAGGAAATCAACCCTTAATATTCATTGGAAGGACTTATGTTGAAGCTGAAACTCCAATACTTTGGCCACCTGATGTGAAGAGCCGACTCATTCGAAAAGACTCTGATGCTGGGAAAGATTGAGGGCAGGAGGAGAAGGGAACGACAGAGGATGAGATGGTTGAATGGCATCACTGACTCAATGGACATGAGTTTGAGCAAACTCCAGGAGATAGCGAAGGACAGGGAAGCCTGGCTTGCTGCAGCCCGTGGGGTCGCAAAGAGTCAGATATGACTTAGCGACTTAGCGAACAACAGTGAATAACGATAATGTAATGAGTTATTTCCAAACTTTATGATCTGAAAAGTTTGGAAATCTGAAAACAGTTTCCCTGGTGGCTCAGATGGTAAAGAATCAGCCTGCAACGCAGGAAACCTTGTTTCCATCCCTGGGTCGGGAATATCCCCTGGAGAAGGGAATGGCTACCCACTCCAGGATTCTTGCCTGGAGAATTCCATGGACAGAGGAGACAAGTGGACTACAGTCCATGGGGGTCACAAAGAGTTAGACACAACTGAGCAACTAACACATACACACATGATCTGAAAAACCCCAAACACTTATTATCTCATGGTTTCTGGGTTAGGAATCCAAAGGTAATCTAGTGGGGTCCTCTACTCAAGGTTCTCCCATGAGATTGCTGGCAGCTGAGACTGGGGTTGCAATATCATCTGAAGGCTCCCCTGGGTGGGACCCACTCCCACGCTCACTCATGTGGTTACTGGCAGGATCCAGTGCCTCACATGCTGCTGGACCTAGGGTTCCTTGCCACCTCACATGGACCTTGCCACAGAGCAGTCACACAGGGCAGCTTGCTTCCCCCAGCAGGAGTAACCTAAGAGCACATATCCAAGACACAAGCCATAGTTCATTTAGAGGCCAATCTCAGTCCTGCCCACACCTGCAGGGAAAGGACCACACCAGGGAGTAAATACCAAGATGTGGGATCACAGGGGCCATCCTAGAGCCTGCTTGCAGCAGAGATGTGTCTCATATATGTGTGTCAGGAAATTCCTCCCCTGAAAGTCAATTGGAGTTGTGTTATTGTCACTTGCAGCTGAAAGACCACGAGCCGTGGACTTCCTCCTTGGAGATTCGTGGGAAGCCCCGTTGAGTGCACTGGCTGGCTGGCTGAAGGGTTCAGCTAGTGTGTCCAGCACCAGTGGGAGAGAAGCTCTAGTCACATTTTTGAAGAGAAGTCAAGAGTCCCAACTAGAAAGATACATGGTGTCAGGGCCAGAGAACAGGAATAAGGGCATGGAGTTGGTGTTGGAGACAGAGCCAAAGGCTGAAGTGAGGTGAGAACAAGCAGTCTGGGGGCTCAGAGAGAGGCCTGACTGCTCAGGGAGTGGGCTCGTTGGAAGTGATGGGTGGGTGTTGCAAACCCAGTGCCCACAGGCCAAGGCTGGTGATGTGAGTCAGTGAGGCAGGTTGGCTCAAAGAAAAGCAAATCTGTCTTTTATTTGCCAGTTTAGAAGGTTACAGAAGAGTATTTCCCTGTTATGATAAAGAAGTTGGGGTGAAAAGGAGTGGTGAGAACTGGCAAACCAAGGAGCCCATGCCCTGATGTCGGGGCAACAATACTCAGCACCAGCTCCATGGGCATGGCATGCAAGAACAGAGCCCAGAGCTGTCGCCAGACTGACCTCTCAGGCCAGTCTTTACATTTTACAAAGAAGTGTGTGTGTGTGTGTGTGTGTAAGTTGCTTGGTCATGTCCAACTCTTTGCGACCCCATGGATTATAGCCCACCAGGATCCTCTGTCCAAGGAGTTTTCCAGGCAAGAATACTGGAGGGGATTGCCATTCCCTTCTCCAGGGGATCTTCCTGACCCAGGGATCAAACCTGGGTCTCCTGCATTGCAGGCAGATTCTTTACCATCTGAGCCACCTGTGAAGCCCACAAAGAAGTTCTATGTGCCAAAGAAAGCACATCCCTCAGGTCACCAGGTAAGGAACCCTGGAATAGAGGTCCTTCCAGGCTGGACCCAACACTAGCATGCTGGTGAGTACCTCCTGCCTCCCAGACACCAGGCCCTTGGATTCAGCCCAGGTTCCTAGCCCCTCTCAGCAGCCACTGTGATCTCACTGTTGTGGCAGGATAATTTATTGAAGTATTGATTTGCATTTTGTTCTTGCCTTGTCTTCCCTTCCTCCACTCCAATAAACAGCCCATCACTTCTCTTCTCCAGGCCCACGGGGGTTTGTGCTGCAGGACCCAGAGCAGAAGTTTTCTGGGACTCTCTCCCTGCTTTTGAGTTCCGAGGAGACTCCCCAAGGGGAGGGGCAGAAAGAAGGGCTCGGAGGGGTTCCACCGGGATGAGGTGGCCCTGATGAGGCAGATTACAGAAAAGCAGTGGCTGTGTGCTGGGCCCTGGGAACTTGCAGCCCAGATGGGGCTTGGAGGCCTGGAGGAGGGTGATGTCAGCATTCTGACATCCACAGTCCAGAGCTGCTTGTACTTTCCATTTCTTTGCCCACGTCCCAGTTCTCTCAAGGCTCTGGCCATTCTCAAGGAATTAAGGGCTGGCATCCTCATCCGTGCTGGTCTGGAGAGCTCAGGAGGGTGCAGTGTGCCTCGTGCTGTGCGGCCGGTGCCAGATCCGTGTGCATTTTAGAAAGAGCTGAGTCAGTGAGGACGGAGGACAGAGTCAGGACTGTGAGGTGGCAGGAGACGAGCAAGTCAGCTGGCAGGTGAGGAAGGTGGTTTCTGGCCATGGAGCTTGTGGAGGAGGCATGGGAGAGGACCACACACTCGCATGCAAAGGGAGAGTCTGCAGTGCCCTGGGACACAGGCCAGATATCATCTTTTTGGGCCCCGGTTTCCTCCTTGGTAAAAGTTCAGCAGTTTTCCTTTGAGGAGCTCTCCTGCTTCTCAGGTGCAGCTCCTGGGGGGAATAGTTTAGAGCCAGCTGGGGATTCAAGTACAGTCAGTGGATCAGAGGCTCAAAAGAATCAAAACACCAGGTGAAATAGGCTTGCCCAAAGGCAACCCCCACCCCTAAACAACCACCCATGAGCTTCTAGGCAGAAGACTGCACCCCAGACTCAACCCTTCCTTGGCCTACTTCTCCCCCTTCCTGAGAGCTGCCAGCCTTCCCATAGGTTCTGCCTGCTTTGAAGAGCACTTCACAGACAGCGATGTCCAGGCAGAGGGCCCAGGAGGGAGGCCTGGGCACCCACAAGAGTCACTCTGGCTCTGGTGGGATCTCCCCACACTGCTCTGCCACCTGAATCACACTCACAGCCCTCCATCCCATGCCTTTGCCACGTATCACACAGTACATGAACTGTACTCCTATCCAAGCAAGGACAAGAGACATGTCTATTGTTCTTTCAGAAGTGATGGAGATGCTGCCACCTTTCCATACTGCCATAATAGTGTGTGTGAATGTCCTGGCTGATGCTCTCAAGAATATCAACAGTGCTGAAAAGATAGGCAAACGCCAGGTGTTCATTAGGCCATGCTCCAAAATCATCGACAGGCTTCTAACTGTGGTAATGAAGTATGGTTACTTGGGCAAATTCGACATCATCGATGATAACAGAGCTGGGAAAGTTGTGAACTTCATAGGCAGGCTGAATAAGTGTGGACTGGTCAGCCTCAGATTTTATGTGCACGTCAAGGATCTAGAAAAATGGCAGAATAACCTGTACCCACCCCGTCAGCTCGGTTTCACTGTCCTGACAACCTCAGCTGGCATCAAAGACCATGAAGAAGTAAGACGAAAGCATACAGGAGGGAAAAAAATCTTTGGATTCTTTTTCTAGGGATGTAATACATACAAATAAAATGCCTCAGAGGGGAGCTTGGAAGCCACGCCACCTCTGAAGGTGTTCTGTTTGTGGGGCCATATCTCCCCTACGCAGGCAGGACAGGAAAGAAAGGGCGAGAGCTAAGGTGGCCACCAGGTGGCGCTGCTGCCGCAGGCACAGCAGCGGGAGCCTTGTGCAACTGGATCAAAAGGCTGCAGCTCCTGAGACGCCGGCCACCGGCTCAAAGGGTACCACGGAGGCCCCAGCCAGCCTCTGGGGTCCCACATTAAACAAATCAGTTAAGACTTGGGCAGAAAGTTCTGTCCCAATCTCTGCTCTCTGACATCTCCATTGTTTGCTCTAGAATGAACTGAATTATTTATGCTCTTACCTCCTTGAGTCAAGGAGACAGGAGAAAAGAGGGCCCGGCAGCGCGGAGGCTCCGCGGGTTCAAGGGTACATCAGGGAACCCCTCAGATCACCAATCCCACACACCAAGGCACCTGCCGGTAATTGGGGGGTCTCCCTCGGGCAGCTCGGGGCCCCGGGGTTGGAAGCCTGCTCCGCTGTCATCGGCCCTGTGCCCCTGGACACGTTCCCTACTTCACTGTCCCGGGCGCCCCATCCCCAACCTCAGCGTACAGCTGGGAGCTCAGGTGCTTCCGGCCATGGCGATCAGCATCCTCAATATTCTCATCCAGCGGAAGCCAACTGAAACCTTCTCAACTGCTCTGACCCCAGAGGGTCCGCCCCCCCGCCCCCCAAAACTCGCCCTCCCAAAGAATCACAACACAGGACCGCGTGCACGGAGTGGAGTCCAGATCTGCTGGGTTCAAAAAAGCAGAGCTCCCTTCTCAACCTCGGCACTGCTAAAATGCAAGGCAGGTAATTCTCTGCGGTGGGGGCTGATTCCTGCACTGAACGATGTTGAGGAGCATCCTGACTTCTTCCTGCTAGATGCCATGAGCATCCCCAAGGTGGGGGGCTGCAAACTCCCCCTCTGAGGGGAACCCTGCCATGGGAAACCCCCAAGGGGAGCATGCCCAAGGACCCCTGTGGAATAACAGCACAACTGGGCCTCCCTGAGCAGAGCTGCTGGCTCCTCGTTGTGTGACTTCGGCAGGCCACTCACCTGTCCTGTCGGCGGGAGCGGGGGGGGGGCTGTGAGGTAACTGCCCCAGAGAGCTGCTGTGAGGATAGGGTGAGGTGAGTGAAGTCACACAAGGGGCTGCAGACAGGACCTGACCCAAAGGGGGCACTGCAGGCTGAAACTTGCAGGAACACTTGCTCCTGTTGCCATCGCTCATGTGCCCTCAGCTTACAGGGGACCCTAAGGCTCAGTGACGGTAAATAACTCACAAGGATCAACAGGGGCCAGAATTAACACCAAGCCCCCCTGGCTGGGGGGCAGCATGGGCTCCCCTGAGGCTGGGGGTCTTCTCCAGGCTGCTCTGGGGTGCCAGGGAGTACCTGGAGCTCAAACCTCACCACAGGCATCCACAATCCCAACACCAATGAGGGCTAGAAGGCGTGATCCATATTTCTCTGCTCAGGACTCCCGTATCATCAAGGCACATTCCAGACGTCCTCCCAGAGGCTGGGAATCTATTCCCAGAGAAAGCCAAGCCGCCAGCTCAAGATTCTTCAAGTGAACCTTCCCAGCTCAAGCCTGTAGGGCACCTCTTCCCCCACTGCTCCCTGTTCTTCTCTGGACCCTGGAGACACTGGCTCAGGAGGTGGGCCATGATGACCAGGGGCTGGGCACCAGGCCTGGCACCAAGTGGTTGGGGGTTGGGACCCAGACTCTGAGGAATCCAGAGGGCTGTCCCTGGGATGTTCTGAATCCCCTGCACAGCCCCCCACACCGGCAGGGAAGCAGAGGTCCATATCGAGTAGGCAATGGCCTGGGATATGCAGGAAGAGGGCAGTGGCACCTGCCCCTCGAATGCTGAGCCCTGCCCCAGCATTTTCTTCTCTTGCCTTCCCCTGACACACTCAGAGTCAGAATTTCTCAGACCCTTCTGCTCCAGTGCTGAAAAATTCCTAGGAGCGTTCCATACTTTGTCTTGACCTGGTCTTTCACAACAAGATACCTTATGTTCTTTGATTGTCCCCAGGTCTCTGATTTCCATTTGTTTTGATTTTCATCATCTTAGGAAATATTTAAAATGAAAACAGTTCAGTAGCTTTGGTTCCTTCTCAAAAAAATCAATTGAAAAGCCAGTTGCTATGCAACCCTCAAGCGTTGCTGATGTTCTGCTCCCTGGCTGATGGCACATTGTATAAAATAAGATAATCTCTTTTCTTCTGCTGTTTTTTTTTTTTTTTAAGAAATGGAGAAAAATGTTGTTTTAGGAAAAACTTGAGCTAACTCAGAGGCTCCTCATAAGCTGGAAGACAAACAACATGTCCCTTGCACAAGTACTGCCAATTTCATCCCCAGCGGGGCCTCGGTGGGGCCTGGGGACAGGCGCAAGGGGAGCAGAGGGCAGGGAAGCTGGTCTACTTCCATCACAGTTTGGAATGAATAGCAGAATATGAATACCTAGGCCACTTTCTGCCCCAAGTCTGGGTCTCAGTCTCACAGCTCCCAGACCTACCCCCTTACCCTGACTCTGCAGACCTTGGAAGACACAGCTCAGGGCCCTCTCCTGGCAGAGGTCAGCGTGCAGTCCCCTTGGCCTGTCTGTGCTTCAAGCCTTGCAGGGACAGGGCCTCATTCACTGTCAGAAAGCACGTGGCTCCTTTAAGAGCAGCTCATCGGAATCCATTCTCCTTGGGAGCCAAACTCTATTTGTGACTCTCGTCCAGAAACCCTTCCTGGCTTTTCCTGCAACAAGCAGAGCTCATTCCCTCCTCATGAATGCCAGCCAGGCAGTCCCCTCCGGATCACCCCACCCAGGGCACCCAGTGTTCTATCTCCTTCGTGGTGCTCACCACTCTGAAATGACCTTGTTTACTGGTGAACTCATGGGGAGCTGGTACCCCAGTCTTGGGGGCAAGCACATCCCAGGATCCATCTGCCCAAGAGACGGGTCCTCCCACTTCCTGAGGTCCCTGAGAGCCCTGAAAACAGGGCCTTACCCCCGGCACTGTGCCAAGTGGAGCCTGTGACCAGTGGACACAAATTGTTATTGCCCACAATGAGATAAGTACAAACATGGGAAACATTCATAGCAGTTTGATGGAGTGACTTTATGTCTATGGAATTTAATAATAAAAAGTCGGGGCTGGTATTCATGCGTAATCTTGGTTTTGTCACATTTCCCCTTTCCAGTTATTCTTTTTAAATGTACTTACAGACATATTGGTCAGTGGTGTGACCACCGGCTCTGAGGCGTTCTGTTTGTCTGGTCTGGCATCCTTGGCCCTGGCACCTATTCTCCAGGGACTGTTACTGTCAGACTTCCTGTTGGATTGCTTCAGGTCCGTGGAGTGACCCTTCCTTTCCCAAGGGTGTTTCCCCTGAGCCCACAGCCAAGCATACCACCCTGTCCCTGGGCTCCTGTGCGCTAGGTATGCCCACTCCAGAGATGAAGGGCCAGCCTCTGGGGCCCCAGCCCCTCTGCATCTGATGTCCGTCTAGCACCAGCCTTCTTGGACGTGGTCGGCCAGCCATGTCCTCCTGACTCTCCTATCCCCCCTGCCTGTGTTTCTGCAGTGTGCCCTCCCCAGGGAAAGTTATAGTCCCACCATGGACCCCACTCGCCTCTTACAATCCTGCAACTTGCTGAGGAGGCCCGAGTCTGGCCCTGTAACTTTCTGGAACCCTGCAGGACACAGGCTCTGAGGGGCGGCAGCCTCTCCCGTGGCTTCCTGAGAACAGGAGGGGTGTGGAAGTGGGGGACAGTGGGCAGGGCAGCGGGGAGGCTTGGCTGCAGGAGACGGATGGGCCCCGCCCCATCCCTGGGGCCCTGGGCAGAGGGGCACAGCCTGTTGGCCTTTCTGGCCAGGCTTCGGGGGCTGGGGGTGGATACGGGGATCTAACTCTACATCCTGGCATGTCCTTTCTCCTGACACCTCTGAACTCCTTGGCAGAGGCCTAAGTCTGCTCAGCTGTGCCCTGCTACAGTACAGCGGGTGCAGTCTGCACTCTGCCGAAAGCACACATCTAGCCCCACTTTCTCCCTTCCTGTCACCTCACTGCCATGGATGTCTAAGCTTCCCAGCAGGAAGTCAAGGAGGTGAGCAGGGACCTCGGTCCCCCTGTGCCCTCTCACTTCTCACTGTGTCGGTCCTGGTCTCGCTGGAGCTGTCCCACTGCCCAGGTGGGCTGCGGCCACCTATCTCGTTGGCCAGGGGCTCCAGTCAGCCCTGTGGCCTGCCCTCTCTACACCATCCCCAGAAAGAGAAGGCTGTAGCATCACAAGGGGGCCTGTGCCCACTCCCCTTACCCTCACTCTGCCTGTGGGGTACTCCAAGGGTATCAACATGGCAAAGCAGAACCCCTCCCAACAAGGTGGAACATAAGGAGCAGTGGCCAGACTGGCCGTGGCCATGAAGGAGGGGCCTGCAACACCTCAGTGATCCGACCTCACCTGCAGGCAAGGCCACGCACAGATGGCAGCCTGCCCCCCCCCCCCCAAATCAGGAATAAAGTGTTGGACACGACATTTGTGGCACGCCACTAGAGACCCTTCCCAGGTGATAGCTGTAAAACATTTCCCAAAGCCCTTACACATGCTTTGAAAATGGGATTTATTGCCAGTCTAATAACCCACCCGGAGAAGGCAATGGCACCCCACTCCAGTACTCTTGCCTGGAATATCCCATGGATGGAGGAGCCTGGTAGGCTAAGAGATGGATACAACTGAGCGACTTCACTTTCACTTTTTGCCTGGAATTTCATGCATTGGAGAAGGAAATGGCAACCCACTCCAGTGTTCTTGCCTGGAGAATCCCAGGGAGGGTGGAGCCTGCTGGGCTGCCATCTATGGGGTCGCACAGAGTTGGACACAACTGAGGTGATTTAGCAGTAGCAGTAATAACCCACCACAGAGATACGTTGTAATTTATGTAACTAGACCCTTATTGGCAGACAATTTAGATTGTTTCCAGTTGATTACACTTAGCAATAAGGCCATGACCTCTGGCTTAGGCCTAAAACTTCATGCACAGGTCTGTTAACTGCTTTGGAATAGAATCATAGGAACGAATGAATGACTGAGGGCAAACATGAATAACCTTTTAAAGGGAAGTGACCAACTGTCACATTTCCTTCTAGAAATGTGTACACATTTACACTCGAAAATGGAAGAGTGTACTGCTGCATTCACCCAAACCAGCAGCAAATCCTTCTTTTTAATCTTAACACAGCTGATGCTTTTAAAGTGGTAAATCACTTTATTTACTTGATTAATAGAAAAGTTCAATATTTTCTCTTTTTTGCAACTTGTATTTTTTCTTTAGTTAATTGCTGATGTCAACTGCCAGGTCTATTTTTCCTAGGACTCTTCATAATTAGAGCATTTTTCCATATTGCAAATGCTTTTCCTCATTGTGGTTTGCCTTTTGACTGTGTTTTTTGACAATTTTATATTTTAAGTACTCAAATATATCTGTCTTCCCCTTTATAATCCTTTCTACTGTATTTTCGCTTAGGAAGCCCTTGAATAATGAATATTTTCTTCTTTATTTGTATGATTTAAATAGCTGAATTTTATTAGTGCATATTTATCATCTGATATATTTAATTTACTATTTATCATATATTTATTCTAACACTTAATAACCATTCCATTTATATAATCACATTTTATTTATGAGAGGTATTTTCAGAGTTATATATTTTATTCAGTTGATCTGCTAACATTTATGCAAATATAGTATGATTTTACTTATTTTTGCTTTATAAGGTGTTTGTAGTAAATCCTTTTTATCTGCTTGGCTTTCAAGGTTTTCCCAGCCATTCTTGAATATTTATGCTTCTAGATGAATCTCAGAATCATTTCATCAAGTTTCCAATTATTAATCTAGGAAAAAATCAACATTACTACGATGCCCAGTATTCCCGTAAAGAACAGCCTATGTCTCTTCGTGTATTTTCTTTTCCTATCATTGTGCTTAGTTGCTCAGTCTTGTCCAACTCTTTGTGACCCCATGAACTATAGCCCGCAAGGCTCCTACATCCATGGGATTCTCTTGGCAAGAATACTAGAGTGGGTCCCATGCCCTCCTCCAGGGGATCTTCGCAACCCAGGAATCAAACCAGGGTCTCCTTCATTGCAGGTGGATTCTTTCCCAGCTGAGCCACCAGGGAAGCCCCATTAACAATGTGGAATTTTCTTCCTGTATGTAGGTCTTACGTTGTCTTGTTAGGACTAGGCCAGATATTTTATATTTTTGGTTACTATCCTAGAGGGAACTTTTCTTTCCCTATTATCTTTACTACCAGGGCATTGTAGGGCTTCCCAGGTGGCACTAATGGTAAAGAACCCACGTGTCAATGCAGGTAGAGATGAGGGTTGGATCCCTGGGTCAGGAAGACCCCCTGGAAGAGGGCATGGCTATCCATTCAAATATTCTTGCCTGAAGAATCCCATAGACAGAGGAGCTTGGTGGGCTACAGTCCATGGGGTCATAAAGAGTTGGACGTGACTGAAGAGACTTAGCATGCAGGCACGCACACACCAGGGCATCGTGAGTTTACACAGAAATTGTTGGGCTTTGGCCATGTCACTAAACTCCTTTCTTAACCCTAAAAGTTTTCCAATGGATTTTTTTGGGTTTTCCAGGCACATAAATATCAGCAAACAGTTGTAATAGTATCTACTCTCCTTGGATACTGGTTTCGTGTCATATGATATTGTGTAGAATTTCCAAAAACTCAGTAACAAAGTTATATGTCTCATTCCTGTTGCCCATTTTACTGGAACTGTCTCGTAAGGGCAGCATTTCCCAAAGCAAATTCTGTAGAACGTTGATTCCATGAGGAAAAGGCTTCTGTTGAGAAACAACTTTGAGAAACCATGTGTATGGAGATTCACCCTGCACATTTTCATAGTAAAGTTCCTGAGAAATTTTGTTATCAGAAATACCTGTTTTACTTTGTCTTATAGGCATTGCCCAGACTCATTTGACCATGGAACCCCTCTATTCTCCTATGTAAACATCTAAGAACATCCTAAAAATTAGCAATGCAGAACAGTTTTAGGGACAATGTGCTTCTTTTTCTACCTTTAAATAAAATTTGGGTTGTCATGTTACCATCTGTTACCAGTTCTCAGCCTCTCAGCTCCCAAGGAGCTGATCACGCTCCTTGCCCTGCTGGAGCCTTCAGCAGGGGCTCCTGGGCTCTGCCAGACGTGCTCCCCTGTGCACCCCACCCACCTCTGCAAAGGATGCACACCTCTGCCCTCCAGGCTTCAGCCCCGTGTGCCAGGGTCTCCCCAGCTATCTCTACTGGAACAGCACGAGGCGCCCAAACCCAACACATCTCCTCTGAGCTCGCTGCCTTTCTCCCCCATGTGCCACGTCCCCTCCCTTGCTCTCCACCTCAGGGGTCGGCCTCATCATCTACCAGGCTGCCCAAGGAACAAGCTCCGTGTCCTTTCACCTTCATCCACATAGCGCCCATCCCCTCCTGGTCTGGCCTCCTAAAATTCTCTCCCTTCCCCGTCCACCCTGTGGCTACGGTCCCAGGAGAGCCCACGACTGTCCTCCCTTTGATGCTGCCCACCTTCTCCTAAGCCACCACTCCCACGGCCATTCTGCACACTGGAGCCCCGGGATCTTCTTAGAAATGCAAATCGGATCCTGTTACTCTCCTGCTAGAAACTGCCCTAGTGAGAAAACCAACCCCCTTGGCAGGAGGTACAGAGCCCTCAGGATCCGCTTCTTCCTGCTAGCTTCCTCAGCATCAGCTTCTGCTGTTTTCCCATCTTGCACTGTCCCCTTCAGATAGGTTCAGCTGCCCCCTGTTCCTCCCACAGCCTGCTCTCTTCCTGCTCTCAGCCTGCTCTCCTCCTGCCTTTAACTTGAAACATCCCTGTGCTAGTTCTTCCCCTTTTTTACTCCCTTCCTGTGGCTGAAAAGTCACTGCCTCCAGTCACTTGCCTTGACCTCTAAGTAAGGATTGCCTGCCCCACCTGTCCCCTGCCAAGTCTCTGAGCCCTCAATTACAACTGTTTCCTTGTCTGCACCTCCACTCGAGAGCAGCCCCTGAGGTCAGGGACCATGACAGTGAAACATGACAGCACATGATGCACAAAAACCCTCAAAAAGTGCTTGTTAGATGATGAGCTTTGTCATTAGGCAAATGGATGTGATAAATTATATGAACAGACTTTCTGATATTAAACAATCATCACCTTCCTATAATAAACCCTACTTTATTGTGATGGGAATTTCTCTTTATGCATTGTTGAATGAAAGGCTTAAAACCTTAGGATTTTTACATCTATTTTTAGAAGTGAAACAGGTCTGTACTTTGTCTTAGACATGCTACCTTTGGCAACTTTGCATGTAGGAATCATATTGGCTTGAAAGAGAAATTGGGCGGATTTTAGAACATATATATATTCTGAAATTGTTTATATGATATTGCATTACCTTTGCTTAATAATTTCTTGCAAATGAATAAGAATATACTGGCAAAAACAGATTATCCGATTCTCTATTTAGAGGTAATTTTAAGATAACGTTGAAAACAGTGAAGCACTTGAGTTCCCACATGATTATGGGGTTTCCCATTTCCCCAAGAAATCCTGAATTTCCCAAGATCTTCTGGGTCCCTGACCCAAAGTTTCTCAAAATCTTACCTTCAGGTTTTCTACTGGTTTCTACCAGGTTTCTACCTGTGTGAGATACTTAAGGAAAGAAAAACAAGAAGAAACATCTTTGGGTGGGGACAATTCAGCACAAAGTCTGTCAGAAAGTAGTTAAAATAACCAAGGCTTTGTTCCATTGCGTAATCAGCATTGGGAAGGAGACAGACAGTTCATAGGCCAAATAAGAACCAGACCTTTGCCAGCACTGGTAAGCGGTTAACCACACACAATCCTCCAGTTTTTCTTTTTAGCGCCCTGACCACCTGGTAGCTCTTCTCTTCCTACCCCCTGCCCTCTGCAGAGGTAAAATGTGGGGAGAGGGTTGGATATAATCATGCCCATCCCTCATGCTACCAGCCTCAAAATTCCTCAGACGCTGAAGGATGCTAATGAGGGGTCTCAGGCCTGGAAATGGGGACCCAGCCTGAGGCAGGGGAGGGGGAGGAACAGGGAACATGTTGATGGCTCCTCTAATGGGGATGCACAAGTCCCATAGGACATTCCAAAGTCCTGTGTCAGTAAACGGAGGCTGGAACTATATCTCTGGGAGTGGGTCACCCTAGCCTTACCCGGCTGTATGCTGTGCCTCCATGCCTAGAATGTGCCACCCTGCCACAAACTGCCTGCTTACCTGCAGAGGAAGGTGTGCACGCCCCTCCTTCACAGACCACCACTGGGTGTCAGAGTGGAGGGGTGGGGAAAAGGCCCAGGTAGAGATCTCCCAACAGCTGAGAACAAGGCAGCAACTGCTCCCAAAGCTTTCCCTTCAGCCAGGAAATGCATCCCATTGTGGGTTGCATTATACGCATGCTTTCTGATCTTTTAGTTTATGCTTCCTCTCTTTTTTCTAGACTAAATATGCCAAAGGTTTGCTTTTCCCAAGGCGTGCTTCTCGATTGATCCTATTATTACTTTCTATTTTCTACTTTATTGATTTTTGCCTTTTCCTGAACTATTTCCTTATTTTTACTTTCCTTGGGTTTTTGGGTTTGGGTAGTTGTTAATATCTGTTCTAACTTACTGAGTTGAATACAGGGTTAACTTGGTTTCATTCGCTCAGTGTGATCTTGGAAGGCACCTGCCTCTGAATACAGCTTTGGCCACACTCCACAGGTTTTGATCTGTAGTACTCTCATTTTGATTGGTTTTCCCAATAGTCTGCAATTGAGGCTCTAACAGCATTATTCCCAGGAGATTTTTTTTTTTTTTTAATTTCAGAGAGACTGGATTTATTCTTTTTGTATATCCCTCTCCTCCATCTAGTTTTAGAGCACTGAGTATAGTCCAAACAATTTTTGCAGTATGAAATTCACTAAAATTTTCTTTACGACCTGAAGTACATTTGTAATTGTTAAGTGTTCTGAGATTCCTCAAAAAGAAGGCATATCTTTCCATAGGTATAGCCAGGGGAAAAGATGATATAACTAATTTAACTTTACCCATTATATTATTTGTGCTTCCCAGGCAGCTCCGTGGTAAAGAATTTGCCTGCAATGCAGGAGACATGGGTTCAGTTCCTGCGTTGGGAAGATCCCCTGGAGTAGGAAATGGCAACCCACTTCAGTATTCTTGCTAGGGAAAATTCCATGGACAGAGGAGCCTAGTGGGCTACAGTCCATGGGGCTGCAGAGTCGGACACGACCGAGTGACTAAGTAAGGGCATTGTATTATTTGAAACTCCTATGGCTTTAAGAATGTAATCTGTTAAAGGTCTTGGAAAAGGTAAGAAAGACTCCTGCAGTTAGGGTTTTTGCGGATTTCCCCCTTGTTCTGACAGTCTGCTTTGGTACATTTTACGTTGTCCTTGGGACACTGAGGGACCATGACTACTATCCTGCGCAGTGATCACTTGTGTCACCTTAGAGTGACACACTTCCCAAGGTAGGAAAAGTGGGCTCACGGCCCAGCACTGCTGGCATTTGTCCAGCCACAGAGTCCTTTGTTGATGTTTCTGCGCTGTAGGCCTTGTGTGCTGTGTGCAGTTCAATTTCATTTTGTGAGACTAAGACTCTGCCTCTGAGTAGAGGACTTAACCCTCCACATAATTACTATGCCTGATGTGCCTCGGCTTCACCTTAATATGACTTGACTTTATTCATACTGAGTGAGGTCACACCACGGTTCCAGAATTTGGCTGTCAGGATGAGAAGCTGGACCCCTAAGGAGCCACACCACTGGCTGCTCATGCCACTGAACTGCCTTAAACCTCAGTTTAAGTTTCACAAGTCCTTACTTGTGAAATGGGATCATCATAGCTCCACGTCCTCCTCTGTCCTTGGATTGAGTTAATTTCATGTAAAGTGCTCCCAAGCTGCTTAGCACAGGCCTGGCTCAGTCCACACTGGCCTGGCACCATGAGACTCCTTCCTTCCTCACCAGCTCTCCTTTCAGGCCACCCCGTTATCTTTCTGTCTGGGGGCTTTCTAACCCTGCTTGCACAGACCTCTGCATGCTGATAGGAAAAAGGCTTCAAGTCTGACAGCAAAGGGGTGTAAGAAGGGCAAGACTGCTCAGTTAGAACAGCAGCTAAGTGGCCTGAGAAGAGAAGGACCCAGGCTGAAGACACAGGCAGGAGTCAAACCGAGGGGTGTCTCAACCTTGTATTTCTGATGCTTTGACATCCAGGGCCTAGCTGACCTGGGAGGAACTGTCCCTCCCAGGGTTAACCAATTCCTAGAATCAGGAAAGAGCTCACTCTGAAGCATATGCTCTTCAAATGCAAACCAACCAATGCAGAGTCCACATCCCCAGCCATCTCCTTTATCGGGAGCTCACATTCCAGCCCACTATCCCCAGAGCAAATCCTCAAGGGCCAGGTACCAGACACTCAGAGGCAGCCCTGAGTCCCCAGAGCCCACTGAAATGATTCACACTGGCCAATCCTAAGCCTGCTTACCCTTGATTAACCTGGTCCTTTCTGAGGAAACCATAATAAAGTGCTCACCCACAGTTGCCCTCTCCTCCCCAGGCCTCTCGACCAGCCCTGGTGCTTCCCTGTGCGGCCCTGCAGGGCCAGAAACTGTGCGTAAAAATCAGCTTTTCCATGGCAGTCACCTCCTGATGTGTTGGTCTCACCAAACCTGAGCCTAAATTTTTAAAGAGAAAGTGAAATTGAAAGGAGAGTAGGGGCGGCTCACAAGTTCCTTGTTTCTTATAGGAAACACAGGTCAGCTGGGGAGAGGCAAGGTGGTTTTGGCCAACAGAAAGGCTTTTAAGGGGTGCCTTTGCCTCACTGGAGGGTTCCACTCATCCCACAGAGGTGGGGGCCCTGGTGAGTCTGGAAGGCACCAGCCTGCAGTGCCCACTCACCTTCCCGTAGCTCAGCAGGATTATCCGCACCAGGACGACATTGATGTGGGCTCCCAAGGACTCATCGTGATAAATTTCGTTGACCTGAAAGACAACCAGGGGCATGTCAGCAGAAATCACAGGCTCACAGACCAGCCCTGGCTTTGTAAATGGCATCACCACCAGCTCTGCCCCAGGGTAGAACCCTGGCACAAACTCCACTCCTTCCCCTTTGCCACACTTGATCCTCAGGCATTCCCATCAGCTCTGAATCAATCCCTTCCTTTCCCTCTGCTCCTCCTGACCCCTTACGGCTAACCACTCACTGCCAGGACACTGCCCCTCTCTCCTCAGCAGTCCCTCCGACCACCCCAGGGATTCTCCACCTAGAGCCTGCACTGGGATGTGGACACTGCCCATGTTAACTGCTGGAGCTGCTAACTGCAACCCAGCCTTTTCTGCCAGGGTGGACCCGGGACACAAGCCCCAGTAGCGAGGGCGATCCTGGGGCTGTCGCTGGTGGAAATAACTCCATAGGTGCTGCCGGTAGTTGTGAGATACTATCTATACTCATCACAGCTTGGAAAGGGGAGTCATTTTAGACGCCACCACATCTAATCTTTAATGTGCTAATTAAGAACAGATATTGCTGTACCACAAAGGCGCTCTCTGTGTTCTGTTTTGGGAACTACAGCTGACACAGCTGGCTTCCTTTATATTTTATCATTTTTTACTTTCTTTTTTGGGCTTCCCAGGTGGCCCTAGTAGTAGAGAACCCACCTGCTAATAAAGGAGACATAGAGACATGGGTTGGATCCCTGGGTCGGGAAGATCCCTTGGAGGAGGGCATGGCAACCCATTCCAGTATTCTTGCCTGGAGAATCTCCATGAACAGAGGAGCCTGGCGGGCTACAGTCCATAGGGTTGCAAAGAGTCGGACGCAATCGAAATAACTTATCACACACATGTATTTTATTTTTTATATTTACAAACATTGTTTGAACAGGTACCCGTGGGCCTCACCAGAAGTCAGAGGAGTCCGCGGCACAAGAAAGGTGAGGAACCTCCCCTCCCCACAGCATAGCCAGCATGACCTTCCAGAAACACTGGTGTGGTTAACCCCAGATTCAGGGCCAACCAAGTCTTCCTTTCCCACTGACCCCACCCTCACACACTCTCAGAATCTTACCTGGAACTGTGCCCTCACTACCATCCACTTCATTCATTCACTTCCTGACCAAACTGGACTCTTCTGGAGGCCCAGCCTCCAGATCTCATCTGCTTCCCAGCGACCATCAGAGTCCATTACTTCCTGAGTTCTCTGTGCATTTTCCCTGCATGTCTCCACCACTCAGGATGCAGTAGCGCACAGCAGATACTCAGGATACACTCATCAAGAGAACAAATCCACTCATACCATCACTCAATGGAGAGGCATGAACTTGTCATGCATGCCCTACCTGTATGCAGACCAAACCCCAGAGGCTGCTGACCTTCCCCTTGTGAGGGCAGATCCTGCCAAATGCATCTCCCAGAGCCCACTCTGTCATCTCAGGCCAGGGCCATTCTCCCCCGGAATCCCAACTTTTAGAATCTCTATCTGAGCAATGGAAATTGCTACCTATAAACAGCAGGAAAACCCTTTGGGAAATCTGAAAGTTAGCAAGTAAAATCAATTCATGATGGATGGGATTGGTAGGCACATGGGGCATGCTAGACAAAGAGCCTGCTGATTACTGTCACCCTTGCTGTATGTTGAGATGGTACCAATAGAAGGCAGAGCTAATGTGCACAGAGGGGTCCTGGGACGCCTCCGGCCAGCCCTACATGTGGTCCCTGTGGGAAGCCTCCTGTCCACAAATCTACTTTCCAATTATAATTTGTTTCTCTGCCCAGACCTGGCTTTCCTCCAGGGGAGTGATGACCAATAGCCTACAGGATGGTCACTGCAACTCGTGCATGAGTCTGGAGGGAGTGAAGTGAATGCTGGCCTGAGGGTCACACGCCGACAAGGTGAACCTATAACTGGCAAGGTGGAGCCAACTCACCCACGCTGGGCCTTCCCTTCTGTAAAACAAGAAGACCATCTCAACTCACTTTGTGAGGACTTGACTTCCACACGTATGTGATGGGATGATCCTGGTGAAAACAGCAAAGCTGTGGTTGTCACTGCTGCTAAGCCATGTCACCTGCAGCCCCTAGGAGGTCACAGAGGCAGGGTGCACACCCTCTAAACCCAGATGTCCTTGACCACCTTTGAGGGTAAGACTAGACCTAGACTTTTTGGTCCACCATTAGACAATAACCCTAAAGGTCAGTTTTTCTTAAGAGAGAGGGTTTTTGTTTTGTTTTGTTTTGTTTGTCTCCAAAGTATCATTTTCTCTCTCACAAGCAGAGCCTGGTCAATTTGGCTCACAGAGTTTGACAGAAAGTTGTGGTGTAGAACAGAAGAAGGCAGGGGAAGGGAGCAGGGGTGGGCACGAGAGAAGAGAGGGCACGGAGACAGGGGTGAATGGCAAGCTTCACTCTTCACTTCTGACTCCCAGGCCATGCTTTGAATGAAGAATGGGGGCAGGGGAGAGAGGAGAAAAACAGTTCCGATACTTGGGAGGAAGACGAAAGCAGAAAGAGCTTGAACCTGCTCTCTGGGACCTGGGAGGGGACAGGTTCACATCAAGTCCCTGAAGTCTGGGTGACTTCAGATAGCCGAAATGGAGTCCAGCTCCCAGTTACGCCTAGGGGATCCAAAGACAGTGGCAGGGTAGCTTGCTGTTCAGAAGGGATTTAGGGCTGAGTTTACAGGATTATCTCATTTTATGCTCCCAACAGCTGTTTGGGGCCAGAAGGAGGGGTGTCAAGCCCTCCTGAGAGATGAGGAAGCTGAGGTTGGTCCCCGAGGGAAGAAGGAGATGCAGGGCTGGCCCCCTCCTCAGCTGCTGGCCCAGAGCCTACCATCAAGGCCCTCTTGTCCTCCTGGCCCTGCCACTGGGACTGAGGGTGGCCACTCTCATTTCGGGGAAGGGGTCTGATGTTCTTCTTGGACAGTGGGCGGGTCTGACCCTGACTCCTGATTCCAGACAGAAGGCGGCCAGAACCCCAGCAACTCCACCACTGGGTGCCAAGTTCTGCAAGGCAAAGACCCCCCTCCTGCCGGGGGTGAGGGCCCGGCGCTCAGGGCCAGGGATGTTCGGCTGCTGTGCAAAGCCCAGCTGAGCAGCCCACCAGCCACCAGCTCCTGGCGGTTGGTCTGGGCAGCCTGCCTCTGGCCTTGGAGACCAACTGGGCCTCCAGGACTGCAGAGGAGCTAGACAGGGCACGTCCAGAGCATGTCCAGGAGAGAGCCAAAAGGGAAGCCAGGCCTGCTGTTGAGGTGCCCCAGCCCTGCCTGCCCTGGTCCTCTCCACTGAGGTGCACCTTTCTCTGTTTTTCCTAGAAAGCCTCCGCCCTTCCACACAGGGACACAGCTCCACACAATGTGCTTCTTTGGGAATGGGGCTTTGAGCTGGGTGTGCCCCAGCCTCTCTCTATAGCACAGGCACCTCTTGGCAGCCGCTGGACCTTCTAGGTGGTCCCCAACCCAGATTCCCACTCCCAAGCCCTCCTGACGGCCTGGCCCCCGCAGACCCTCCCAGCGGGTGGGAACCCCAAAGTGACCAGCTGGCGGGGTGTGTCTCCTTGCTCATTAGGTGGTGTGGCCGAACCCTCACGCCTGCAAACAGGTCCCCCTCTGGTGTCCGGCTCCCAGTTCCCACGGTGTGATTCATCAGGACCAGAAAGAGCAGAATGCAGGGCTTGTGGGGCATGGAGGAGGTGGCTGTGCTGAGGAGGGGGCCCTGCCCTGCCCCTCAGGGCCACGCCAACTTTTCAGCGGGTTGTGCAATTGCCACAGCCCTGAAAAGCCAGCTGCACCCCATTCCCCACAGGATGCTCCCAGCAGGGCCCACTGTGGCATGGAGACTCCCAGGAATGAGCCTCAGTAACAGGGACACAGCGGCAATGTTTCTGCCAAGCAGAGAGCTCACGGACATGGCACAAAAAGCCACAAAGGCAGAGGCAGCATCCCAACATCTCCCTTCCAATGCCCCTTCCTCCCCGACCCCCATTGTACTTTCTCAACAAGCAGACAGGAAAAGCTCCTTCCCGCTCCATGTCCGGCCCAAACTCCCACCCCCATGGATCATTCTTCATGGCGGCTGCCACTCAAAAAGGTCCGACTTCCTCTTTCCTCTGCCTGAAACCCTCAATGGCTACCCAGTGCTTTCAGGAACAGGCCTCAGCACCTCAGCCTGGCACTTGGGGCCCTCTCTAAGGTGGCCCTGGCTTGCTTCTCTGAGCTCCACTTCAGCTACTTTCCTTCAGGAACCCTCCCTCCTGACAGCTCTGCCTTCTCCTCCTGCTTGTGCAATGGTTCGTACCTATAATTCCCTCTCCAGCCTCTGGATTCTTGAAAGACCCAGAAAAGCATTTGAAAAAGCAAAGGGCAATCAATGTGTTTCAAAGGAGGAGGGCAGTTATCACCCTGTTAGCGTCCCGCAGCCCCCACCGCAGGGCCCTCCCACTACAATGGGAGGCCCACCGCTTCTTCTCAGACTGCCCTCCCCCTGCCCACAAGGATCCAGTCTGAGCTTCTCAAACAGGGAGTCCTACCCTCCCGTGGGACCTTTGCACTTGCTGTGCCTCCCATTTCTCGTGCTCTTCCCCCAGCACAACTATCCCCTGCTCAAAGTGAGCCCTTAAAAGTAGTTGCTCCCAGACCAGTATGGAGATTCCTTAAAAAACTAAAAATAGAGCTACCATATGACCCTGCAATCCCACTCCTGGGCATCTATCTGGAGAAAAATATGGCCCGATTATCACAGCATTGTTAATCGGCTACAGCCCAATACAAAATGCTTTTGGTGTTAAAAATAAATTTAAAAAAGTAGTTGCTCCCATACTGGACTATGCACTTTATGCGGGAGGCACCCCTCTTCCTCACTCTTGTGTCCCTAGCAGTGTTGAGCACACAGTAGGTGCTCAGTAAACAGTTTTGAATGGGTGAATGAGAGAATAACCGGAAAATGTAGAACAAGAGGAAACAGGCAAAAACGTGACAGCAGCAGGGCGCACAATGCCCTGTAATGGTCGAAGACCAAGCTAAGTGCCCAAGAGCCTCCCCACCCCTCCCTGCCCTCCTGAGGCCTCCTGCATGCTGGGGAGAAGCTACTCACCTCTGTCCAGACCACAGGAGGAGGGGAAGCAGGGACAACGTCCTTGAGCCCTGTCTGAGAAATTGATCCTTGAATCTTGAAACCTTGGGGAAACCGTTCAAAGCCGCAGGGCTTCTCTGTGCAGAGAGAGGCCAACAGCTCTCTTGTTTGGGGAAATACATTATAATGCACCTTTTGCTTATGCAAAGGTGCAGCCAAGTTTCTGTTCTGGAATAGAAAATAAGAAAGGATGCAGGCTCTGCATGATAATGTAAAAGTCGGCTTTCTTTGTGGCAGACTTCTACCCTGGACACCAGTGAGCCCTGGCAGGTGGCCTGCGGCTACTGGGCAGAGGTGACCTTCTCCCCTGCCATGGTGGAAGGACAGGGCAGGATAGAAGAGGCTGATCCAGGCAGTGGGGCCCTACTGGGGCAGGCAAGGGCAAGCTTCTGGTTGGGTTCTCATCCCTTATGCCCAACCATCAGGAAAGTTACCACCTCTTCCTTTGAGCCAAGCTCTGCCAACTAAGGAGCCTAAGCACCCAGTGAGGAGAAGGCAGGCCTGGAGGAGTCTGTTGTGAGGCCTTGGGAGGCAGGCACAAGCCTGCTCTGCTTTGTGGCTTCTCGGGAACCTTTGACATAACTGGGAAGAAGGTCTCTCTGAGCCCTCCAGGAGGAGGCTTGTACATCACAGTGGAGGTGGAGGTGGAGGTGAAGAGAGGGCTGTAGAAGCTGGGACAGAAAGTTTGCAGGCTTCCAGTGAGCATTTTCATTCGTGCCCATCTTATAACACAAAAATGTGCTGCAAAAGCCCAGTCTCACTATGAGAATGAACATTCCCTTTGCAGATCTTCTTTATCACTCGCTTCTCAGCAAATGCTTCACAGGCAAAGCAAGAACAAACACGACTCTAGCCTCTGCTCAAAATATCAAACTGTCATGAAATGCAAGTGAGCAGGACAGGAATTACTAAGATCGTATTGTGCATAAATGTGGGAGGCAGGTAGAGCCCCTTCTTCAGCCCCCCAGGTCCCCCACTGTGACTCCTCCCATGAGGGTGAAACCATTCAGTCCTCAAGCCTACACCAGGCCACACTGCTGGGCCTGGGGACATCTCTGCAGGTCTCCAGGGTAGAGATGGGTTCCTCCACTCCCAGGCAAGTAGTTCGATGCCCAGAAGCTAGATGAACAAATGGTTACTGTGCAAACAAAGAAACAGCTGCCTTCAACCATTGCCCCTGTTGGTGCTGATTACTTCCAAGAAGCTGCCGATTCCAGTCACTTGGTCAGGTTGCAGGGGTTCCAGGGTGGGCTCGGCTGTCATCTGCCCTGTGACTTGGGCTTGATATTTTGCCCGTTTGAGCCTCAGTTTCCTCATCTATGAAATGGAGGCAATACCAGTTCTAACCTCTCAGACTGTTACCATGAACCGAACTCAACACTATATTTAAAGCATCCAGCAAAATCCCAGGCACATAGCACAGACTCAGTAACTCAGTAGAGCTGTTATCAAATGACAGAAGGTCAAATACCTGAGTTCTTTCTCTGGCCCCGCCAGGGCTCTCCTCAGAGCTGCCAGGGGGGGCTTCCTTGGACCACAGTGCGCAGCCAGGCTGTTTTCCAAAGCCCGTGCTGGGCCTCACCAGGCACCTGTATGTGACCCAGACCTGGGTTCTCCCCGCCAGCTCCGCCACAGGGTAACCAATAGCCACCCCAACACTGGAGGCCCAGCCCTCCCACTCCCCACGAGAGCGCATCAAACAGGGATAAGGCTGCAGACCAGGGAAGGACAGCTCTGCCGAGGCCGCGGGACACAGAAGGATCTGTCTGAGGTCAGTGTGGAGCGCAGAAAGACAGGGACCCCGATTCTTGCTGACAGCGGCTCTGGCCCTGGAGAGCCCTGGGGTGTCACCAGCCTCCCTGTGTCCCCCTGAGCTCCCCAGCCCTCCCTGACCCGAGCCCCGGGGCCTGGCGGGGAGTCTCCTCCAGAGGAAGCCCTTCGGGGAGGCCCTGTGGTAATGCCATGTGACACCCTCACCAGCCCCACCAGTCTCAGAGACTGTGAGCACGATAACCAACCCCATCCCCCGGCCCCGGCCAATGTGAGCAGCTGGGCACTGGCATGGCATGTGAAAACAGTGATTTTTCACTCCTCCTATGATTCATATTCTTCTCATTCCCTATCTCTCTTTGACCCAAGGAAAGGAAGAGGGAAAATGCCATCATGGGGAGGGGGGCCACAGCACCTGGGAGGTTCCTGGGGAGGGCAACAGGGAAGCAGCAAGTGCCCTGGTTGATGAAGGTTAGTGGAGGTGGCTGAGGACAGGCAGGAAGGCAGACCCAGGCTATGCCCCCCAACCCCCGATCCTGCTTCTCACACACCTTTAGGGTCAAACATAGAACCTGAGCATTGTGGATCCTGCTCCCCACTGAGGCCCTAAGATGAGACTACACTGCAAGAGCAGAGTCCCCTCTGCAGGTGGCTCTAGCAGGAGGTGAGAAACAGGAGGGGACCCTGTGAGTAAAGTGGCCTCAGCAGCGGCTGGCGCCACCCACCCCCAGCCCCTGAGATGTGTGTATGAGCTCAGAAGCTCCTGTCTAGCTGGTTGGGTGGGAGGTAGCGGCTGTGGACTGGGAGAGGCTGCAGAGTGGATGGGTCATCCCAGCGCCAGACCTGGACCGGGTGGGGTCGGCACACCTGAGCAGTCCAGATCAGGAGCCTGGGCCCGGGTCTGACGACCCAAAGGGCAAGCACTCAGCCCAGCCTGCCCACCGCCACTAGGGCCCCAGGGTCCCCTGTGCAATGAGGACAGCCAGGTTCAATCTGCGGGTCAGGAAGACCCCCTGGAGGAGGGCATGGCACCCCACTCCAGTATTCTTGCCTGGAGAATCCCAAGGACAGAGGAGCCTGGCGGGCTACAGTCCATGGGGTCGCACAGAGTCAGACACAACTGAGTGACTAACTCTTACTTACTTACTTCATCACGCCTGCCTCCCCACTGCCACTAGGGCGTCAGGGTCCCCCACATGATGAGGAAGAAGGGAAGAGCTCTGCCTAGCAGGCACTGACCCAGAAGAGACTGGGGAAGTCCTGGCCATTCCCACTGTCACCTGTGCCTTTGGCACAGCCAGGGGGTCATCAGGAATCCCGATCTCCCAGCGAAATTCAGAAGTTTCAGAGCACTGCTCCCTGTAGTATTAGAGTTGTCTGCTGTGAACATATCCCTCCTCTAAAGTGAAATCCCTCGGCACGATTCCTAACATCTGGCACGTAAGGAGCCTCCTCGAACACAGTAGGAAGCCACTCTGTCCTTCATGCAGCCCACGGCGCCTGGCGCCACAAGAACCTGTTTGGGTGGCTGCGCTCTCTTGCCAGCCTCTGTCCCCAGGCAGAGCTCTGTGTTAACTACCTGGGCCAGGCTGGGAGCAGGGACCCAGAAGTGTGGAACCAGAGAACAAATGGGTGGCCAGGAAGATGGGTGAACCTACCGTGTGACACAGGGAGCCCAGAGCGAAAGGCAGAGGGGCTAAGTTCTCAGACACGCAAGGCACTGCTCCAGAGCACTGCAGCGTCAGAGGGAGCCCACTGGAGCCCACAGGTCCATCTCACTGCCAAGCCCAGGCGCTCCACCCCGCACCCGGCTGCCTCCCACGCAGTCTGCTGTGTGCTGCGGACACTCCCACAGAAGGGGCTAAGCACCCTCGGATGCTGCTCTCCTCCGGGCTGTCCCCTCTGCTGCACCACCACAGCCTCCAGTCCCTTCCATTGTTTGTTACATTGTTAATCACCACCTCCCTCCATTGGGCCTGTCTGTGCCCACTGAGAACTGGGGGCTCTTCTGCATCTTTAGCTGCCACATCCTCAATGTCTAGGACCCAGCTGGCTCCCAAAGCTTCAGGATCAATCCAAGCTCGCCCGTTCTGGCCAGCTCTATCCCTCCGAGGCCTCCCTGTGCCACAACCCCACGGCTGCCCTGCTCCATGCCTCCCGGGACACGCTGAAGGTCTACACAGAAAAGCACCCTCCCCAACTTGTCCACTTTGCCAATTTGTGGTCAAAACCAGTTCCAGACTCACCTCAACTGTGACCTCCCCAGCCAGGCAGAGTTGCTGAGACCCTGTCCTTCCTGTTGCACGAAAGGAAGCCAGTGTGTCCCCAAGAGAGCTAAGCTTCTCAATGACAAGAGCGGGGCTGGTTTGACAGACATCATACACAAAGAAACAATGGCCGTACCTCGTTGGTCAGCTCTGACCTTCCCAGACCTGTGCCAGGCACCTCCTCACATCACCACCTTTCACCTCCCACACCCTGCAAGTGAGCGTTACTGCCCCCGTTGACCTGTTGTGGAGCAAAGGCTCAGAGAAACTGAGAAACTCGCCCCCATGAGCATGAGTGGAACAGGGCAAAGGCTTTGGAGAGCACTGGGCAAAAGTGCTGAAATTAAACTGCATATCCCTACACCCCGGTGACTCACACTTCCAGCATCTATGGTGGAGACAAACAACCCTGAGCATCAAGGAAGGAGAGACAAGAACATTCATGCTACTAGGACTTCTTTTCCATGGACAAATAGAGTCTGTGTTTCATGGGAGTCTGTGGGACCGTGGTCATCCTATGAGGATTCATTTACTCATTGATTCATTCATTTACAAGACATTTCCTCAACCCCTACTATGTGCCTGACCCTTCACCAGGTGCTGAACATGCAAAACCAGGTAAGCAGACCCTCTGAATCTGACATTAAGTTTGTGGCACCCAGCCCTCCTGAGGCATGCCACCAAGGGACCCCTCAGGCAGCAGAGGAGGATTCTAGGGTCACTCAGCTACAACTCCTGCAGCACGGGGGGCAGACAAGGAGGAACCTGGATGGGAGGGACAGCCGGGGGGGAAGCAGCACCCTCCACTCTTCCGGCTCAACTGTCACCTCCTTGTTGGAATTTGCAGGTGACAAGCTCTGCAGCTTCCCAGAGCTGTCACCAAGGAGTGACACTGCCCAGCCTTCCTCATCCATGGGGACTCGCAATCCTACTTTGACAACCACCAACTCCCCAGGGGAGGCCAAGGACAGGCTGCTCTGAGGCTTCCCTCTTCACCTGTCAGAAGGCCTCCGGGAGCTGGGAGGAAGGTGTGGGGGACTCCTGGAGGCAGGAGAAATCCTCACACTTCAGGGCAGAAGAGGCAGAGGGAAGGACAGGCCTTGGCTTCCCCCATCAAAATGTTCTCTGCCTGTATTGTCAGCCCTAGGAGGAGGGAGGCGGTCTACTGTCTACCCCCACTGGAATGTGACTTCTTGCAGAAGGACCTCAGGCCTGCTAACATGACACTTCTAGCACCTAGAACTGTGCTCTCAGTAGGTGCTCTGTAGATATGTGTGAAGTGAATAAGTCAGTGGGTGAGGGGGTGAGCACACCCTAGAGAGACGAGGAAGACACAAGCCCGGGGGCAAAGCTGGGAGAGTCACGGATGGAAAAGACAGTCAGGGCTGTGGGCAGCGGGGAGAGGACCAGCATCCAGGGCACACGGCATGTGAATCCCATCTGCCACGCCCCAGCCATGCCACCCAGCCTCTCTGAGCCTCAGTGACTTTATCCAGGAAAGGGAACCTCATGGGGCCACTGGGGCAATGCAGAGACATCATAGAAGTACTTCCTTACACATGTGTGAAAACTCAGCCTCTTAGGCCACAGGGAGAGGTATTTGGAATAGGATTAACAGAAGGCATGAGCCCCGAACTCCCTAAGAGAGATGTTTCTATCTCTTTGGAACCCAAACCAACCTCATGACTCCACTGATAGTATGTTGGGATCCCAGGCCCCTTAGCCTGGCAAGAAGGCTTTGCCAACCTCATTCCTGCCTCTCCCCCAGCACCCCAGCCTTGATCTGTGATGTGGTGATGCCATTGAGCCTTTACACATGCTGTTCTATCACCCGCAACACCACCAGCACACACCACTCTCCCCTGCAGGTTGACTCTGCCTCTGGGGACAGGTGGCTCAGCAGTAAAGAATCTGTCTGCAATGCAAGAGCCGCAGGAGACACAGGTTTGATCCCTGGGTGGGGTAGATCCTCTGGAGGAGAGCATGGCAACCCACTCCGGTATTCTTGCCTGAAGAATCCCATGGACAGAGGAGCCTGGTGGGCTACAGTCCATAGGGTCACAAACTCAACTTAGCACACATCCACACACCTGGGAAGCCCCCCGTGCCCAGCATGAGGTCCAATTTAGACCAGGCTTCTGAGAGCGCCCAACAGTTAAATACAAGACTGGGGACAGCATACACTCAAGGCATGCTCTGCATGTGCCCAGCATGCTGTTAAGCATGTTTCTGCTATTTAACTCAAGCTATGCTCCCATCAGCCCTGGGAGGTGGTACTAATTATCCCCCATCATAGCATACTGCAGGGCAGGCAGTCTCCTCCTTTCTTCTAGGCCTGAAGGAACCATCTACCTGCTGACCAGCCAGTCATGTTCCAATTCACTAGTGCAGTGGGAGGTCTTAATTTCAATTTGTTGCCAACATTAAAAAGTAATTAGATTTCCTGTAAATTTGGATTTCCAGCTGCTCAAGGGACATGGGGGGAGGGGGCTCACAATGGTGCACCTGTTTATTCCAAAATGACCACAAGTGAATGGCACCCAGGAGGGGATCTCCAGGGGTGTAGCCTCTCTTGTTGCCCCAGTCCCCACCACGCCCTGTTGTCCACAGCCCGGACACCCAGATTAGGCCTTCTGCCTGGCTCCCACCAGCATCTGAGGTGCTGCCCCCTTCTAAGTGTTGTATTTGCTGGCAGTCACACCTCCTGGTGGCTCATGGGGCTATGCTCTCAGACCGGTGGGATAAACATGAGGAACAGGAACAGTGCTGGGAACGCCCGGCTGTGGCTACAGCAGGAGTGCAGCCCGAGCCCAGGGGAGCTGCCATGTGACAATGGGAGTGTTCTACCCATCCTCACACCCTTTGCTACACCCAGGCCCAAACTCAACGTGTCCTCTTTGCCCCGGGAGCCCTGCTTGCTTCTCTTCAGCTTCAGGGAACCCAGCTTTCGTGTTCAGTTTCAGAAATGTGTTTCTCTTCCACAGGAACCAGAACCAGAGACATGTGAAAGGGACTTGGGGCTGCGCCTTTCGCCTCGTGGGTTTGCAGCTCTGCAGCCAGTTCACGGGATCATCCCCGAGACCAGCAGAAAACATGCCTGTCCTGTCTCGGCCTTCCCTACCATTGCCACGTGGCCCCAACATTCTTGGAAATTGGTGAGAAATGGAGCCCGTGGGCCTCTGATTGTTTGCAAATCCTGGCAAGGCTTTGGTGAGCCCAGGCCAGTTTCTGGATTAAATTAGAAAAGAGGAAAAATATCTGAATCCTGGCACAGAGAGAAATAATTCAACAAAAATTGTTTAAGAATGTCTCACACTAGGAAGGGTCAAAGGGTACAGCCTCTACTCCAAAAGCTCAGAAGCTCCTTTGGGTCCTATGTTCTCTACGAGCCTAAGGAGTATGTCTGCCCTCGACAGAAGATACACTTGGGGTGGGGGTGGGGGAGCAGGAATTCTTCCAGAACATGAGCAATTAGCCTAGCTAGGAGGGGCAGCTATGTCTGCCCAGAAATCTTGCTTCTCCTGCTCTGTTGTTTTAAAATGCTCGCTCAGTTGCTTTAAACAGAATCCCCAAAGTGACTTCTTAGATCCATTCAGCTGGCAAAGTTGGGGTGGGGGTGGGCTAGGGTCTGAGCAGGGAGAGGATGGAGCTCAGCTCAAGTGTAAGGTCCCTGCAATGGCCTTCAGGAAAGGCTGCTCTAGCTGCAGGGGCTTAGAGCCCTGAAGGGGGAGAGAGGGAGCTTGTCTCCTGGGGGCACCTCAGGAGTGCCCTTCCTTTCAGTCTTTATTGATCAGGGTATGTGGGAGGTGTAAAGATGAAGAAACCAAGTTCAGGGCAGGGCAGGACCTTTGCCAGGTAGGTAAAACCAAGATTAGGATGCAACTGCTACTGACTCCAAAGCTGGTCCTCATGCTATGCCCAGTGCTTCCCTAACATGTGCACCCAAGTGCATTGACACAGTGGGAGGCAAATGAAACTATAAAGTGCTGGGGTTCAGCTCAAGGTGTTGCTATTGTTGTTTTTCAGTTGCTCAGTTATGTCCAAATCCTTGCAACCCCATGGACTGCAGCACGCCAGGCTTCCCTGTCTGTCACCATCTCCTAGAGTTTACTCAAACTCATGTCCATCAATTTGGTGATGCCATCCAACCATCTCATCCTCTGTCAGCTCAAAGTGGGCACTAAGCAAGTAGAAGATTTCTTTAGATCAAAGTGCAAATATTTCTTGAGCCCCAGGTAGTGGCTTTGAGGGCTGTATGTTCTTTGTCCCAACTACTCAGCTCCACCACAGTAGCACAAAAGCAGCCATAGACAATTCATAAATGAGTGGGCATGGTCACATCCCAATAAAACTTTATTTTCAAAAACAGATGAGCTGAATTTGGCTCTTGGGTTCTAATTTTGGCAAGCCTGCTTTAGACTCTCCAGTTTATCCTGAAAAAAATCATGTGACTTTGCGTAAACCCAGTAATATGTCCAAGTTTCAGTTCAGTCGCTGAGACGTGTCTGACTCTTTGCAACCCCACGGACTGCAGCACCCCAGGCTTCCCTGTCCATCACCAACTCCCGGAGCTGGCACAAACTCATGTCCATTGAGTCCGTGATGCCATCCAACCATCCCATCCTCTGTCATCCCCTTCTCCTCCCCCCTTCAATCTTTCCCAGCATCAGAGTCTTTTCCAATGAGTTAGTTCTTCGCATCAAGTGGCCAAAGTATTGGAGCTTCAGTTTCAGCATCAGTCCTTCCAACTAGCTAGTCCATCACCTCCACTAGCTTTGTTCATAGTGATGCTTCCTAAGGCACGCTTGACTTCAGACTCCAGGGTGTCTAGCTCTAGGTGAGTGGTCACACCATTGTTGTTTTCTGGTTCATGAAGATCTTTTTTGTATAGTTCCTCTGTGTATTCTTGCCACCTCATCTCATTATCTTTTGCTTCTGTTAGGTCCATATCATTTCTGTCCTTTATTGTGCTCATATTTGCATAAAATGTTCCCTTGGTATCTCTCATTTTCTTGAAGAGATCTCTAGTCTTTCCCATTCTATTGTTTTCCTGTTTCTTTTCACTGATCGCTGAGGAAGGCTTTCTTATCTCTCCTTGCTATTCTTTGGAACTCTGCATTCAGATGGGAATATCTTTCCTTTTCTCCTTTGCTTTTAGTTTCTCTTCTTTTCTCAGATATTTGTAAGGCCTCCTCAGACAACCATTTTGCCTTTTTGCATTTCTTTTTCTTGAGGATGGTCTTGATCACTGCCTCCTGTACAATGTCACGAACCTCCGTGCATAGTTCTTCAGGCACTCTGTTTATCAGACCTAATCCCTTGAATCTATTTGCCACTTTCACTGTATAATTGTGAGGGATTTGATTTAGGTCATACCTGAATGGTTTACTTTCATATAAATGGTTTACTTTCATGTAAATTTCATATAAAATTGATGTTTTAATAAATCTTGCCATTTAAAACAAGTGGCACTTTCCAGAAAGACACCTCACATCTGTGTCATGGCCTCATGACACAGGCCTCCTGAGAGGATGGCTGGCCACCTCACCTCTACAAGGAGGGCATTGGACCAGGCAGCGCTAGGTCACTATGGATCCTGAGAGCCCAGGCAACCAACAAGGCCTTTGTTTTGTCAAGGAGGAGTAGGATTGAAATGAATGCTTTAGTTAAATGCTATAAGCCACATAGGAAGCACTGATCTTGAGCCCAAGATTTTATATTTTTTGAAGTCTTGGCACAAATAAGTTTTACTTTTAAATGTGCATATGTAAACGTGTGTATGTATGTTAGTCACTCAGTCGCGTCCAACTCTGCAACTTTAAGGACTGTAGCCTGCCAAGCTCCTCAGTCCATGCGATTCTCCAGGCAAGAATACTGGAGCGGGTTGCCATTCCCTTCTCTAGGGGACCTTCCCCACCCAGGACCGAACCAAGGTCTCCCACATTGCAGGTAGATTCTCTATCCTCTGAGCCAATAGGGAAGCCTATATGTAAACATCAACTGCAGTGCAGAAGACCCCAGTTCGATTCCTGAGTCAGGAAGCTCCCCTGGAGAAGGGATAGGCTACCACTTCAGTATTCTTGGGCTTCTCTTGTGGCTCAATTGGTAAGGAATCTGTCTGCAATTCGAGAGACCTGGGTTCGATCCCTGGACTGGGAAGATTCCCTGGAGGAGGGCCTGGCAACCCACTCCAGTATTCTGGCTTGGAGAATCCCCAAGGACAGAGGAGCCTGGCGGGCTACAGTCCATGGGGTTGCAAAGAGTCGGACACGACTGAGCGACTAAGCACAGTGTACAGCATATGTAAACATACTCCTCTGATAACGGCTCTTCAGTTTTCTCCGAATGCATTCCTTCCCAGCCTCCCATTCAGCTGAGCCCAGAGAATAGCTGCTCTCCATGCCTGACAAGCTAACTGGAGGTGCTGTGAACGTGGGGGGGTGTGTCCCCACGTGGCTCCTTGGGATGCCCGGCTCACACAGCCACAGCACTGAGTTTGCAAGGAGAGACTAGCTCAAGGGCTGGCAGTGTAATCCCCTTGACACCAGAGTCAGCTGCAGGTATGTTCAGGAGGGCTGATGGCCTCCCAGTCTGGGAGCACCAGACACAGTGGGGAGCACGTTTCCAAGGAAGAGGGGTCAAACAGGATATTTCCCAGCACAGAGGGGAGCCCAGGCAGAGGGAAGCTTCTCGTCCTCAGGGGTGGCCCTAGTGAAGGTCAGAGGATGAGCCAGAGTTGAAAACTTGAGAGGAGCAGGAGCAGGATGGTAGCAGGGGGAGGCCGGCAGTGGAGATGCACATCTCAGCAGGGGACCAAGGCGGGGCCGTGCGGTGTGGGGCACGGGGCCTGGAGGAGCCAGCATGGCTGGAAGGACTGCACATCTGCTCACACTCCCAGCTCCACACTCAGCGCCTCCTGGTGGTGGGATTGAGCCTCCTCCTCCCTGAAACATGTGTCTGAGGCTCTCCAGTAGCCTTCCCCAGGGGGTCCCAGCCTCCCTGATCAGGAGACAGGACTTCATCCTGTGTCTACCAGCAGTCTTGAGGCTACGGCATGTGAGAACTAAAAATCAGGGCAGAGGGCCCCAGAAGACAAGGCCTCAGCCCACAGCCTGGTCCCAGTGCTCAGAAGGCCCCAGCTTTCTTCATCTGGGCAGAGAGTCGAGGGTAGGGGTAGATTTGAGCTGAGCCTCCAGATGAACAGAGGAGGGGGATGGGCAATAAGAACAGGTCTCGAGGCAAGAAGCACAGGCTCAGGTTCCTGGGTTCGGGGTGAGTGAACAGCGTCCATGCTCGGAAGGGCTCTGCACCTGGGCTTACTGCTCTGTGGTTAGCATCTTGAAATTCATCATTTTACCTTTAAATTCATGTTTTGTGAGATCTGCTTGGACAGAGAGGCTGTCAGATGTGGCCCCACCTCCCCAGGACAGGCTCCTGGTTGCCTGCTCCACACTCAGCGACCACTGCAGGGGGTACACAGGTGCAGGGAGAACCAGGTGGACACTGGTGCCTTGGGGCATCTCAGGGCAGGGCCTGTGATGGGATGGTGGGCCCATAGGGAAGAGAGATGCCCTGTGTTTTTTCAGTGGCAGTTGTCAGGGGACGGGCAGCTGCCAAGCCCCGGGGCACTGCTGCATCACTGGCCAGGACCCAGGGACCCGAGGGAGTGCTCTCTCCTGGACCCACTTCTGGGGGCCTCTATTTCTCCTCCCAACCTTCCTAAGTCTGGCTGAAGCTTTTTCTGAGCTTCTGTCCAGCCTGCAGTACCCTCTGGGCATAAGCCACAAATACAAATCTTAATTTTGGTGATTGCCCATGCTAGTTAAATGTTCTAATATCTGCATTTAAAACAGGCTCTGTACAATATAAAGATGAATGGCAAAATTCATGATTATAATTAAAAATCCTAACTTTTCTTCACTTAGAGTGACAATAAACAGAAAATTTAAAAATCTTGACAAGCTGAGAGTCTGTGAGAGACAGGAAAAGGCTTTAGTATTAATATATGTACCTTTTATGACACTTTTTTCTACTCTTTGAATAAGAGAACCATATTTTCAATATACACTTGGCCCAGGAAGTTTTGTACCCAGTAGACATTCTGGGTGTGGGGCTGCCACAGCTGAATGTACAGCAAGAACAGTTAGGTGGTCAGTGAGAGCCAGGGTCTGGGAAATGATGCTGCTGACAACAGGCCGTTGGGAGTCACTGTTGAGGGCAACCAGAATGGAACTCCAGAAGTCTAACTTCTGGGGAGGGCATGAAATGCCAAAGACAGTCCCCAAGGGGAAAAACCGGGGAGGGAAAGATCTCAGGACATGACTTCAAACAAAAATGTGAGCTATTAACAAGCCACCCCCAACCAAAATAAAGGCGAACAACAAAACTGGGGGAAATATTTCCCACACATACATCAGACAAAAAGTTAACCTATTTTAACAGTTCTTCAAATTAACACAAAAGAAGCTGAAATCCCGGTAGAATAAAGAAAATGAAGAGACCAATCATACAAATATAAGATGATGGCTGTTTTAAAACATATGTGTATATATTTTCAATGGAACCTCATTACCATCAAGTATCTACAACTTACAACAAAAGTATAGCCTTGTTGTAGCTATCAAATTGCCACAGCTAAGAAAAATCTGGCGGTGTGAGCAGGTGAAGAGATAGGCATTTACTTAATGGAACATGAATAGTTGAAACCATAACAGAACATTCTGACATAGAAAGCTTTAAAATGCACATACCTGCTGACCAGGAATTACATGTTTAGGAACTTAGTTTAAGGAAATAGTGAAGGATAAGCAATAGATTGAGCTATAACATTCATTACTGTTAGTGGCCAAACTGATATCTAAAAGGGAAATAAATCCTGCTACATGAGTAATATAAATGATCAATCATACAAAAAAATATGCTATGTTCACAAGGAGCAATGTTATGCCATCATTAGAATGAGGTTCGGTTCAGTTCAGTTCAGTTGCTCAGTCGTGCTCAACTCTTTGCGACCCCATGGACTGCACCACGATGGACTTCCCTGTCCATCACCAACTCCTGGAGCTTGCTCAAACTCATGTCCATCAAGTCGGTGATGTCATCCAACCATCTCATCCTCTGTTGTCCCCTTCTCCCCCCACCTTCAATCTTTCCCATCATCAGGGTCTTTTCCAATGAGTCAGTTCTTTGCATCAGGTGGCCAAAGTATTGGAGTTTTAGCTTCAGCATCAGTCCTTCGAATGAATATTCAGGACTGATTTCCTCTAGGATGGACTGGTTGGATCTTCTTGCAGTCCAAGGGACTCTCAAGAGTCTTCTCCAACACCACAGTTTAAAAGCATCAATTCTTCGGTGCTCAGCTTTCTTTATGGTCCAACTCTCACATCCATACATGACTATGGAAAAACCATAGCTTTGACTAGATGGACCTTTGTTGGCAAAGTAATGTCTCTGTTTTTTAATATAATAAAATGAGGTACCAATAAAATGAAGAACTAGGTAATAATTGGTAGGAGAGAACATTCACCACTTATAGAAATATATTCTAATTTTCCATCATAAATAGTATATCAGACATGTTAAACATCATATTTTAATAAACAAAACAATGTTACTTTTCTAGATTTGAGGAGGAAAAGAAGGAAACTAGAACTCACAAGAGGTGCTTGAATGGGTTGGTGGGAGGGTTCTGAACACCATGAGACCCTTTCTAAATCCAGGTGGCTCTCTTGAAGCACTCAGCAAATACTTCCAACCCTCCTCATACTCCAGAGATTCTGAGATTTAAAGAGGGATGGATTCATTCCCATTTTCCTACAAAAAAAAGGGCATAAAATGTCTTGCCCATTAATTTGGAAGGAAGTGACACCTTGAACAATTTCCTACTGCCCTTATAGTCACATTCAAGTCCCTCTACTGACCCTTCCTTGGCTCCAGCTCCCCCTCTTACCTGGGCCCCTTGCTTCCCACATTGGCCCTATTTCACTTCTGACATAGAGCTGATGCCCAATCAACACTGGTTGATTATACTGCATGGACGGGAACTGTGTGAATTATGATAGAAAAGGCTGTGCTGCAGTTAACAGAGAATCTACCACATCTCAGTAGAGTAAAAGCTGGGGTGCGTTTTCTTGCACACATCAAGGCTTTATAAAGCCCCATTCTGTAGTTGCAGCTACTGGGATGTGTGGCTTCCAAGGTCACTGTGGCAGAAAAAGAGGGAGGGAAGGGACATAGCAGTTCTCAGCTGCCTTAGCCAAGAGGCAACCTATGTCATTTCTACACAGGTTGTTAGATAAAACTAGCCCCACAACCCCAAATGAGGTGCAAGGGAGGCTGGGAAATGGAAGGGAGGGGAGCATGTGGGTACTTGATGAACCTGGAATGTCTGCATCACACCAGGACCTGTGTCCTAGCCCAGGCTCTGCCACAAAGAGACCCAAGGGGGAGTCCTGCAAGCAGAGTAACTGAATGATGAGGGACCCCAAGCTGGTTTAGAGCTGCCGGGGCTGAGCCACACCGACACCTGGTCCCACTTGGCCTTGTTGCTCCTCGGAGCCCACATTTCCCAGGTTCTTGCCACCAGACCCCCACCAGACCCTCCTTCCAGAGCCTCTACGACCTTCCTCAGGGAACAGGCTGTCCGCCCAGGGCGAGCCCCAAGCCTGGGGAGCTGGGAACACTTCTGCCCTGGTCCTGGCCATTCTCACTGCTGACCAAATGCCTCACTTGGAGCGCAGTCTGGGCCGGCCTCCGCCACATCTGTCCTCCACGGCGCTGCTTTGGCTCCAAGTGCCGGGGTGCCTCCTGATAGGCTGTGCATTACAGGAAGAGGCAGACCTACCCTGGCCAGGCCTTGGAGGGCCTGTGGGGCTCTGCCTGAAGGTTTAGGTGGGCCAGCACCTGCAGGGTCTAAAGGCCCCCACACCCACGGCTGTCCATGGCACCACTGAGCGCCACATGCTGGTCAAGTTCAGAGGCAGGGCACAGCAGACAGAAAGTAGAATGGTGCCTCCCAAGGACTGGAGAGAGGGGGGACTGGGAGTTATTGCTTAACAGGTCCAGAGGGGCAGTTCTGCAAGATGAAGAGAGTTCTGGAGATGGGTGGTAGTGATGACTGGCTGCACAATAAGGTGAATATACTTAATGCAACATAGGACCCAAGCAGGGTGCCTCATCTCCCTCAACCACCCTGCATTCTTACAGTGGGAGCTCAGCTTGGAGGCTCAGACACCTCCCAGTGTGGTGTCTCCCTGAGCCCAGGAGAGTCCGCCAGGCCCTCTGCCTCTGCAGGACCAAACACTGAGCCTGGGACAAGCTGGATGCAACAGGGGAAACACGACGCGGCCCAGTTACTCTTTCTCAGCTCCTCCGATTCATCTCCCATAGTCCCTTTTCTGTCATAATAAAATCTGTCTCAACAGTAGAATTTTTATACTTCTCATGCTTTTCAAGAAACTAACCAAACCATCCCTTTACCCAAAATCGAGGTTCAGTTGGACCATGGGGATGTGAATGAATAAACCGAAGTTAACTGGTGAAACCAAGACAAAGTTCTAGACTTCCTCCTAGCAGTTCATGGGCACAAGGTATGTGCGGCAGAGGGGGCTTCCACCCCAGGTGAAAGGCAGATTTGGTCCACAAGCCTCAGGAAGACACTCCAACTTCAGGGTCCTTGTCAGACTTGTGAAGAACAATTCTAAACCTGCTATCGCTAAACTATTAATAAATATTGTCACGTCATAATAAAAACCACATTTATTTAGAGACTGAAAAGCAGGTTCATCTTAATTTATTTAATTTAATCCTCATTGACAATTCAAGATAAAAATGATTGCCCATTTTAAAGATGAGAAAACCAAGGCTTAGAAGACTGAAGCCCATTCTCAGAGACATAGCTGGTAGTGGTAGGGCCAGGAGTAATCCAGATGCAAAATAATAAGAAACATATATCTGGACTCTGCTCCTCATTCCTGGCACAAACCTTCTAAAATCCTTGTAATTTCCTGAATGATAGGGGTGAGAGGAGTACCTTATGCTATGTATAATGAGCCCCTTCCAACCTTACCTGAGCTCATGTTAATGAAGATATTCTTGGTGGGCCCTTAGATTGTTCAGGATTTGGGCTGGTAGCCAGAGGAACCAGCTGTATGATTAGAGTTGGAACTTTCAGCCCCATCCCCAACTTTCATGGAAGAGAGAAGAGCTGGAGATTGAGTTCAGTCACCCATGGGCTTCCCTAGTGGCCCAGTCAGTAGAGAATCTTCCTGCAATGCAGGAGACCCAGGTTTGATCTCTGGGTTGGGAAGAAAAGACGCCCCGAAGAAGAGAATGACAACCCATTCCTGTATTCTTGCCTGGGAAATCCCATGGACAGAGAATTCTGGTGGGCTACAGTCCATGGGATCTCAAGAGTCGGACATGAGTTAGAGGCTAAACTACCACCACCATCCATGTCCAGTGATTCCCACCAATGATGCCTACAAAACAAAATCTCCATTAAATTCTAAACAATGGAGTTTGGAGTGCTTCTCGGCTGGTGAGCACATCAAGGTGCTGGCAGGGTAGTGCATCCAGAGGGGCCTTGGAAGCTCTATGCACCTCCCCCATGCATTCTTCCCTCTGGCTGTTCCTCGGTTTTCCTCCAGTGTGTGCTTTATAATGACCAGTGATAGTAAGTAAAGTGGTTCCCTGAGTTGCGAACTATTTTCGCAAATTATTGAACCTGAAGAGCTGGTAGTTGGTTGGTCAGAAGTACAGCTGACATCTTGTACTTCTGGGACTTGAGATGAGCGTTTAAAGCGGGGCCTATCTCATGAGACTGAACTTTTACCTTCTATGCTAATTCCAGTAGTTAGTGTCACAAGTGTTGGTATGAGTAGAGGAAACGAGTAGTTTTCCTTTACCAGGATTCAGCACTCTAATTCCACCCCAGTCCTTTTGGCCGCTGAGTTGGAAAGCGGTATAATGCTTGAGGAAAAACATATATTTTGAAGGCAGACAAGATTTTATATCTACCAATTTTATAGAGTTAGTGTGAAGATTTCCAAAGATATACATGATAAGTGCCACACAGAATCACATATTAAGATTTCAATATTTGGGGCTTTCCTTGCAGTCAAATAGTTAAAACTCTCCCTTCCAATGCAGCGGGGTGGGCAGGTTCAATCCCTGGTCTGGGAACTAAGATCCCACATGCCTCTCAGCCAAAAAACCAGAACATAAACAACAGAAGCAATATTGTAACAAATTCAAAGAGTTTTAAAAAAAAGAGCTCAATATTTGTAGCCATCATGGTATTATTATAATTACATTAAAGGTAATTTTCAAAAGTAAGTGAGATTAAGGGTGACAACACTCTCCAAAATATAACAATATCTGCAAATGTAACAGATGCCAGCCTGCTTTGCAGATGAGGTGGCTGTATTCCAGAGTCAGTGACTTACTTAAGGCAGGTGGAGAGGAAGAGAGGCAGGCAGGCAGGCAGGGGTCTCCTGGTCCAGTGACCAGCTCACTCATATCTTCCCTCTTGCTCCTGACCTATCTCTTCACTGGGGCTCTGGGAGCAGGGTCTTGCCCAAGGGCCAACTGAGTTCCCAGGGGCTCACTATGGCCCAGGAAGCAGAGCAGAGCACAGCGGACAGGCTGGGGCAGACAGCCCTGCTGCTTTAGAACTCCCCATCCCCAGGGCTTCCCTGGTTGCCTCCAGCCCCCTGCAAGCCCAGGCTTCCTTCCACAAATCCACTGTCGTGGGAGGACGCAGGCCCACTGCATCTCCCTCCACCCTTCCTGTTCTCCCAGCAGGGCTCAGAGGAGGCACCAGGCAGTGAGGCACCACTGAGGGCAGAGGCAGGACTGCACTCTCTGCAAGGTCAGAACTCTGTACCTTCTGGGGTGGAAGGGGCTGGAATGAGGGGAGGGGCGATGGCTAAACCTGTCTGGAGAGTGATGGGGCAGGTGCACTGTGATGCCATAGGGGGCTTGGGTGGCACACAGTCACTCAGTTAAGGAGCCCAGCCTCACAGGGAGACACGGATACTATCTTCAATCTTTATTTCTTCTGATTACCTCAAGGAGAAACCTCGGATGGGTGTTATTCTGTCTGTCCTCCTCTCTGACACATGCTAATCTCCTTTCTGCAGAGGAGAAAGCAGAGCTGTCTAGCTGGGGCTGAAATTGTTGTTCAGTCGCTCAGTCGTGTCAACTCTTTGCGACCCCATGGGTTGCAGCACGCCAGGCTTCCCTGACCTTTACCATCTCCCCGAGTTTTCTCAAACTCAGGTCCATTGAGTTGGTGATGCCATCTAACCATTTCATCCTCTGTCATCCCCTTATCACCTTGCATTGTAGTTTTAGATTACCTTTATAATAAAGTGGGCTTCCCTGGTAGCTCAGCTGGTAAAGAATCCGCCTGCAAGGCAGGAGACCCTGGTTCAATTCCTGGGTCAGGAAGATCCACTGGAGAAGGGATAGGCTACCCACTCCAGTATTCTTCAGCTTCCCTGGTGACTCAGCTGGTAAAGAATCTGCCTGCAATGCGGAAGACCTGGATTGGATCCCTGGGCTGGATCCCTGGGCTGGGAAGATCCCCTGGAGAAGGGAACCGCTACCCACTCCAGTATTCAGGCCTGGAGAATTCCATAGACTGTACATCCATGGGGTCACAAAGAGTCGGACAGTTCTGAGGGACTTTCAGTTTACAATAAAGTGAGGCTGCCTTTGTAAATAATTTTAAGCTTTTAAAAAATCAGTTGATTTATAGGAAAACACATAGCCTACACAATGTGGGTATTATGAAAAATTAAGAAAACTAGCACACAAATGATGAGTGTCTAGAAAATGGCCTTAGCATGTAAATGGCTTTGCCAAGTCAGAATCCCCACCAACATTTGCAGATGAGAAAAGTCAGGCTAAAGAGGGTCGACGGGAGGGTCACCTGTCTTACCTGTAGACCCAGAGCCTCCCTGGGACCATTTCACTCACACCCAGCTCCACCAGGCAACTGTGGCAAGCAGAGGTGCCCTGGCCCACCTACGCCCCCAGCCTCCCAGCCCCACCCCAGTGCCCTCCCCCACCACCGCACCCCCACTCACGATGTTCATGAGGGTGAGCAGGTACTTCTGCACATGCTCCTTCCCGTGGAACTGGACCACAGAGTCGTCCACCCCCAGCAGGACCTCGATGTTGTAGTCGTCGTCGGCAGCATGCCTGCGCACCCTCCGCCTGGAGCTGTTGACTCGCTCCTCCAGAACTCCCAGAGCACGGCTGAGGCTGTCCAGGCTGTCTGCAGAGACCCCTGGAGGAGAGAGGACACGGCCTGTAGCAGCAGTCCAGGCTCAACACGGACACTGCAGTCAGACAAAACCCCACTCAGATGCAACTCGGCCCCTGCAAGATGCCAGTGTGGCCATCAGCGTGCTGTCATTACAGCACGTAACCGAGGGCAATTCTGTCCCCATTTCACGGAAGAGCAAATTGAGGTTCAGACGGCGCAGTTGTGATGGGCAAGTCAGCTCAGACCCAGGAGCATGGAAACCCACAGCTTGGCCATCCCAGAGGCTGGGTCTGGCACCCAGTGATGAACAGAGAGGAGGGAGCCTGGGTGGACGGAGCTCGCTCTTTTCACCCATTCACACACTCGCCCAGTGCCAAAGGGCAGGTCTCCCGGGTGTTACCAGCCCATTTACAACCGGGGAAATTGAGGCCCAGCCCAGGCGGCATGTGTTTCACAGAGTCTTCCCAGACAGCTCCCTTCTGGGACTTTTGGCTTGGTCCCTGGCTGAAGCAACGTCCCTCCTCTCCCAGCCAGGCCCGCCCACTCCCTCCTGGGCTGGGACCAGCCCGTGGGCACCCTTCCCCCGCCCAGACCTGTGCCTGCCCTGGTGCCAGGTGCTGAGGAGACGAGAGGCTGCCTGATAGTCATGCAGAGGCCAGGATGAGCCCCTCACATGGCAACTACTCCACAGTCTGCTGGCCAGGCCTCACTCCAGCCCCCACAGACTAACGCGTGGCTCAGAGTGGGGCAGCCCGTCCAGGGCCTGGGGCCATGCTGAGGGGCCAGGGGCTGCATCCCACCAGGCCAGGACCCCGGGATGCATCTTCTGCAGAGCTGCAGCATGTCTCCAATTCCTTCTACTTTCCCACTGGGCCTGGAGTCCCCCATGGACCAGAGATGCTGCCCCCACCTCTCAGGGTTGCAGCTGAGTTGGCTGGGCTGACCTTTAGCATTGCTGGCAGCCACAGACCACACTTCCCAGTAAGTACCAGTGCCAACATCTCTGGAAGCCCCTCACACCACTGCACGGATCTCTGTGTCCACACCAGGCCCCTGACCCCAGGGTCTTCCCCTCCTTGGCATTCCCGGTGAGGGGAGAAACAGGTGTGTCTCTGACCCTAGGACATCAGGTTATCATGACATCGCCAAAGAGTCTTCCAGAACAATTCTTCTCACTTGTCCCCTAGGCTCTGGTCTACTGCCTCCTCTTGGAGGTACAGCAAGGCAGCCTGTCACCAAGGTCCTGCTCCACCAGTGGGCCCTCTGCATATGTGTCCTTATCCAGTGCTGACAACAGGCCTCTTTGATGGGCATTGACTCCACTTTACAGACAGGAAGACTGACAGAGCCCCCCCAAGCCAGGCAGAAACTCTCTCCTTTATACCTGCTGTCTGTTAGGTTTGGAGCACAAACCTGCCACCTGGTCGCTGACAGACCGAGAAGGAAAAGTGGAGGCAAAGAAGCAGTGGAAGGGGAAGAGCTTCACAGAAAAGAGGAATAAGGTAGGGCTGGGCTGAGTATCTACTGCCATTCCTATACCTCCTGGGGTCCTTGTGTCCCTGCCACAGTTCTGTAGTGCCCCATGTCCCCTCAATATGCACAGGTGCACACACACACACTCCACAGACACACACACATGCACACAGCAGGCACTGCCCAGGGCTGCTCCAGGGACGGTGCCCGTGCAGAGCTAATCCTTCTGCTGGGCTGTCTGGAGATGATTCAGGGCCATCCTGGCTGCTCCCAGGGGAGACATTGGCTACTTAAACCTGACAGAGGGGGTGAGGAATGGCTGCTCTATTTTTACACATTTATTTCTTTGCATTTTCAACAAGCAGGGACAATTCACCTTCAGAACCACCTTGGGAAGCAGAAAGATGATAATTTTCATAAAAAAAGAACTCTTCCTGGGGAAGAGGCTGGAGGTTCCCCTCTGCCCCTGTCAAGCCAGGGTTCACTCACACGTGGTCCCTGGGCAAAACCAGACCACAAGGGTGCCTGTTAGGGCTGTGTGTTTTTTTAAATACCGCATTAGGTCAACAGTATTTCAAATTTTGAGATTTCATGTTAAAAATGTAGAATAGCCAGCTTGTCTAAGAAATTAGGAGATGGAGTCACTGTAGAGGGGAGGGGGTTTCACACTGTGCTGTGGAGTAATGGCCATGCCTGAGACACGGCACAGAGGCCTTGGTCCCCAGCCCTCCTGGCCGGCTGCCCTCACTGCCCACTTAACCTCTGAAGGCCTCAGCGTGTGCCCCAGACCCTAAACCATGAAGCCACTGTGCAGGGACTTTGCCTGACATTCTCTGAGGAGGGCTCGGGGCTACCATCAGGTCAGGCTGGCTGGGGTACATCTCATAGTTGCTTCTGTTGAGCAAACTCTGCTTTAACTAAACTGTATGTTACAGGTCCATAAAGACAGCAACGTTTCCTAAGAATGCACTAGAAACATTAATCTCACCGCAAGCATAATTTTTGTTATCATTATTATCTCAATCATGATAATTTTGGAGGGTGACTTGGACATTATGTCCTAGAACCACCCCCAAGACCCAGCCCCTGTAGAGATGTGCTTGAATTCAAAGGAAAGGGCAGATGAAGGGAGGCAAACAGGGCACCCCAAGCAATTCGAAGGTGACAGCCCTGCCCTGCAGTCAGGTCCCTGGGAGCCCCAGCCCTGCTCAGCCCTAGCAGGGCACAGGGAGCCACCCCCAGACCCAGGGCCACGTGAGCGCTGATGGGATCCGGCAGCCAGGCTGACGCTCGCTTTGTCATTCTTGGACGTCTCCCAGCTTTCCTACAGTGGGCCCAACCCTAAAGGCTAGGCCACGTGGAGATCTCAGCCGTGCCCTGGTGCTCGGGTCCTAGCAGGCCTGCCCCTCAGGTTGAGAGTCCTTCTCAGGTCCTCAGTGGGCTGTTCTTGATTACTTGCAACCAAGCCCAGCCTCAGGGCCTGTCCACCTGCACAGGGCTGCCTGTCCGGTCTACAGGCCTCAGTGCCTCTCGGGCCCCCCTCTCTCCTCCCCCTGCAGCTCCTGCATGCTTGTAAGTGGCCAAGCCTCAGTGACCCAGAGCTTATCCAGCCCTGTGCTGGACCCCTCATTACCGGCCAGGCCTGGACACTGAGCAATCAGCACTGCCCATCTCCTGCCGAGGACGGAGGACAATCTGTCCTGGCTCCTGACACAGTCGCCCTCTGCGCACAGCCTCCCACATAGGGAGAAGTCACCAGTCCCTCTGGGGGGTTGATCCATGGTAGATGGGAGCAGACTGGACCCCAGCAGGCCGAGGCTGCCCTGAGTGGAGGTGTCTGTGGCAGGACCCTATCTTTTCAATGGGTAACCATGGGCTTTTAGTGTCTGGCATTCCCTGTCCTGAGGGCACCCTTCTGGTTAGCTCCTGTCTCGGGCAAAGGATGATACAACAGGAAGCCTCCAAAAGCTGTCCCCCATTTGAGCATTTCTACAGGAGAGCAGACAAAATTCCTCAAAGCAGTCTGTGGACAGGACGGAAGAAGGGGACGCAGAATTGCATCCAGGAAACCCTGAAGTGCCTGCCCTCCAGGGGAGCAAGCAGGTCACAGCAGCCAAGCTCACCCACAGTGCCTGGATCACAGGACCCTGCCTGGCTCCCGCTGCCCCTGCAGCCTGGTATGGTGGGGCGTGTGCACAGCCCTTCAGAGTGACAAACCTCCACTACGGTCCAGCCATCCAATCCTCAGCAAGTAGGAGGCTCCTCACCATCCTCATTACTGTCTCATTTTAGCATCAAGGAGCCTCAGGAAGATAAAGTGATGCAGACAAGTCACACCACAGAGGAGGGGCTGGGACGCAGCCCAAGCCACAGCATCCAAAGTTGTTGATGAGCCCTGGAGTGGCCTGTGTATCTCACCAGCAGCAAGAGATGGTGTGGGGAAACCGAAATTGGGAGAAAGAAGCAAGCGTGTTTAGTCCAGAGAAGAGCAATCCCAGAGACCTGAGTCTATAAATGCCATGGGAGCACCATGCAGCAGGTGTGGGTTCAAGGGTGCCTGGATGCTGGCTGTCCCTGTGCAAATCCCATGCCCAGGCCTTCGCTGCACTTGTCTCTCCTGCGATGCCCTTTCTGCTGCTGCTGCTCCTGCCCAAATTTAGCCTTCCTATCAGGTCCAGCAGGAGGCCCCCCAAAAGGTCCACAGGGAACGGAGCTCACAGGCCTCTGCCTCCTGCACTGGATGTGGTCCCCATCTGCCTCCCCCAAGGACACACCTACAAGGGGAGGAGGAGCACGGAGCCTTGAGAAGCCACTGCCCAGTGGGAAAGACTGCTGTCCCTTCTCCAGGAAATGATCTTCCCCTCATTCCTCACTGGACCTACTCCCTCTCATCCTCCAGGTGTCAGCTGAAATGTTCTCTCCCCAGGGGGACTTGCTTTGTTTCGTCCTAAATTAAAATAGGCTCTCTCTTCCCCCAGTGTCTCCTTGACAGCATCCTGTTTTCCTCCTTCATGGAATGTACCACTATTTGCAGCTTGAATCTCATTTATGAATTTGCTTAGGCATTACCTGTTCACTCCACTTGAAGGAGGCCCCCTTGGAAGACAGGGGCCAAGTATCTTGTATGCCTTGGTACCCCACAGATATACACATGTACCCAGGTACCACACAGCAGGGCTGTGAGGGCAGGAGCCACCATAGAGATACAATGGGAGGAAGCACAGACCCAGCAGTGGGGAAGTGGGGGGAGAAGGTGCCTCTGGGAGTACACTGCCCTAGTACCTGCCCTAGTACCTGCCCTAGAAGGAGGGCAGGCACAGCAGGGCCAGGAAGCCCAGGCTTGGGATGAGGGGAGCGGGCAGCAAGAGCAAAAGTAAGGCGACTGGCAAAGAAGCATGAGCTGGCACAAGATCCTGCTGTAAATTGCTTATACAAGGTGTAACTAAAACAAAATTACCCAGAAATTAAAACAAATGGGGCAAAGAAAGAGTTACATGTAATTGCCAACAAAACAGAACCAGGCATAATGATATTTATGAGATAAAATATAATCTGACATTAAAGGTACAAACTGATCAACAATTCATTGAAAAGATATAAAAGATATGAAACTTCATTCACCTAACAGAGCTTCAACCTGATACAGGAAAAATAGGCAAAGCCACAGTTCTATGTACATTTTAATATATTTACTCCAGAAAACAACAGATGAATTGGGTAAAACATTAGGCAGGATTTGAATTACTGTGCGTGCTCAGGCACATGTGGCTCTTTGTGACCCCATCGACTGTAGCCCGCCAGGCTATCCATGGGATTTTCCTGGCAAGAATACTGAAGTGGATTGCCATGCCCTCCTCTAGGGGATCTTCCCAACCCAGGAGTGGAACTTGCATCTCTTGTCTCCTGTACTGCAAGCAGATTCTTTACCGCTAATCCACCAGGGAAGCCCTGAATTACTGTAGAAGATCTGAATTACTAAAACAACCTAATGTTTAAGCCCAACAACCAGAGGATGGGTCCTGTTCAAGCACAAGTTCCAAATTTCACTTACATTAGGACAAAAGGGAGACTCAAAAATCATGCCCACAGCTGCTATCATAAAGCAAAATCAAAGAAAACAAGGAGGAAGGCCCTCAAACCCTAAACACCAGAAATTAAAAACACCATTCTAGTAAGCCTAGACTAAATAGAGAACATACATTCTAATTGTTGGCTCAAGTAGAAAACTTGAATAAACCTCAGAAAAAATGAAAACAAAACAAAACCAAACCAAAAAGCAGTCAAAGGAAAGCTCAGAAGGTTTTATAGAAGAGTTTTACCAAACCTACAAGAAATAGTTAATTCTCATCCTCCATAGAATCAGTATGCAAACATCAATAGCTTTCTTGCACATAACAGAAATCAGCTAGGAAACAGAATGGGAAAAGAGGCTTATCGACTATAAGAATAAAAGGAATGTAGAAAGATTACACAGAGTAATACAATATAGTCAAGACTAAGGCAGCCTCAGTAATTGGAGACACAGTGACACTATCCTGGACTGCAAGCTGATTCTCTTCCAAATTAATCTATAAATTTAACACAATCTCCATTAAAAAAAATTGTCAAAATCTAACAATATAGTTCCAAAGTTCAACTGGAAGACTACATATGGGAGATTAGTCAGGAAAAATATTAAAAAGGAATAGCAACAAGGAGATATTTACCTTTCAAAATTTCAGAACACATTACAAAATAACGTTACTTAGATCATAGTGGTATGAGTGTTATGAGAGACAGATCATGGAACTGAATACAAAGTCTAAACGCAAATCTAAGCGTAGAGGGGACCTTAGGTAAAAATGGTACATTAAACACATACATCCAATTTTGCTCCTCCTTGGAACCCCATTGTAACTTTAGTAAAGGGATGATTTTTTTTTTCTTGAATCACAAGCAAACAAGGACAGGGGGAGCAGGAGAGGGAAAAAATAACAGAACTGTTGTAGGCTGGAAAGCAGATGGCCACATGGCAATGGACTTAGTATGTCTGAGAAGCTGGCCAGATGCTTCCAGTTTGCATTGCAGAATCCTCCAAAGGCACCAAGTACCTCTGGAAGTGGGATGATGAGTGGATTGAAATAAAGGCTAGTTGATGGCTAATGCCAACCCCCTTTCTCACACCCTGCATCCTAGTAACAGCCCAGTAACTAATACTGCATTGGTCTGGAAGCTCATTCTCTTTCGAGAAGATCTCTGGGCTGCAGGCACCAGGTGTAGCTGAGAGCATAGGTACCATGCTAAAAAGGAGGATGAAATGAATGCTGAGACGCCAGCCTACTTCCACAATCCACTCCCAGAACGCTGGTAGTCAAGCCTTTATTCCTCAGGCAGAAAGCTGGAAGGAGGTTTCTCTAGGGAATATGACCAAAACCAAAAGGCAGTATTACTGTCCATGGCTCCCCCTACTACCAGCATCGAGCTCCTAGCCACCTCTTTTCTTGCCCAGGCTTACACATGAACAGCCAGCCAAGGATCTCCAGCTCTCCAGGGTAAGCCCCGGACTCCATAGATGGAGATCAAGAAAAAGCACAACAATCCAAATGAGGCGAATAGAGGAGGCAGAGACTACCTAGGAAGGTGGGGAAACCTATTATTAGTGACCCCCGAGAGCTAAAAGGAAATACTGCATCCACTGAACAAGAACAAAATGAGATCAATCAAAAGGATTCTTTGGAATTAAAAACATTTCAGCAGAAATAATAAATTCAGTGAAAGGATTATGAAGACAAAGTTGAGAATCTCCCAGAAAGTAAAGCAGTAAGACCAAAAGGCTTGAACCATCAGGAAAAAAAGATAAGAAAATTGGAGGACCCGATCAAAGATGTATCGTCCATATACTAGGAACTCCGTAAAGAAAGGAGAAAACAGAGAGGAAATAACAAATGAAATTATTCAGGAAAATTCCTACAACTAAAAGGTGCTCCCACACTGAATGGGCCCAGCTAGCACCCAACACAGTAGATGAAAACACACCAGCCCCATTGCACGTCATGAAATTTCAGAACACCAGTAAGATTATACAGACTTTCACAGAGAATAAGAGAGGGTCAAGAGGAAGCAGTTACAGAAGAACCAGAAGTACAGAACTGGAAGCAGAATGGCTTTAGACTTCCCCAAACCAGCAGTAGCTCAGTTGGTAAAGAATCCGCCTGCAATGCAGGAGACTGGTTCTATTCCTGGGTCAAATAGATGCACTGGAGAAGGTATAGGCTACCCACTCCACTATTTTGGCCTGGAGAATTCCACGGACTGTATGGTCCACGGGGTCGCAAAGAGTCGGACATGACTGAGCGACTTTCACTTTCACTTTCAAACAAGCATTAGATGCAGTAGAGCAAATGGAGAAGATAACTTTCCCACGGATGACCTCCCTGCGCAGGTGGTGCCCAGGACTCTGGGCCTGGCCCACCACCCCCGCAGGAGTCTGCCCTGGTGGCAGAAGGAGAGCTGGGCTGGCCTCTGACCCCAGTCTAGTTCCCTAAGTGCCATTCTCCCCTTCTTCACAATATGGTAGTTTCTGCTCTGCAGGGAGGTAGAGAGATTTGAGCTTCAGGGGCTCCTGAACACTGGGGCAGAGAGACTGATTGGTTCTCATCCACTCAGGTGCCTCCACCCACATGCCAGGGGTGTGAAAGCTGCTCATGAGCAACAGGCAGTCCTAGGGGAACCCGGAAGTTGCACTGGCATTAGAGTTCACAGCCTAATAAAGGGATCAGAAGAAAGCATTTAGCTGAACTTTCTTCTAGCACCTTTATGACTTCATTTTCATTATCCCAGGTCACCGATTGGACTGGAACTGGTTTCTGCTTAGGTGCGAAGCCATGAATTGATTTTTTCCTCCTTTATCTAAACAGTTGTCCCAACATCATTAAAAAAAAAAAAAAAAAGACATGTATCTCCACAACCAGCTTTCTGTACTTTCCCCTTGCAATGAGCAACCACTCTAAGATAATCAAAGGGCACTCTTTTGTTAGGGTGTTTTTACAAAGTCAATGCTGCTCTTTGACTGTGTTTGTTTTTAATTAACAAACGGTGCCGCGCTGTGTCTCATCCTGTTTCCTTCTGCACTCCCCACTTCAAGATCTGTCTGTCTATGTGGATGTCAATCGTCAAGCCTGTGTGGAGTGCAGCTGCCAGATTTGCCCCTCATGTCCACTGATGACACCCAGGTTTCTGCCAACTCCCCCCAGCCTACCCAAGCAGCATTGCCAGGAACAGCTTTCAGTCTCCTCCTGAGAGACCTGTGTGACTGTGACCATCTGTGTGCCTAGTCCAGGGGAGGGGAAAAGAGCCCCCAGGGCAAGGGCCAGTTCAAGGAGGGGACTGAGATGTCCTAAGGACACCCTGTGTGTTTAGGGTGTAGACTTGAGAGTGAAATTACTGAGTCAACAGGCTCTTGGAATCATTGAGTAAGGATTGCCAGATTTCCAGGATGTCCACACCTGTTCCACTTCCACTTATCAAATCATCCAGTTTTGAATTGCTGCCCTGTCGTCTACTAATTTTATTTACCGTTTTATTATTTGATCAACTATTTTATATATATATATATATAAATGAATATCAAAGGTGATTAATATTAAAACAAAAGGCAAGCACACACCAGCCATGCAAGGAAAGGGCAGCACTGCCTCCAGCAGGAGGAGGCTCCTGGAGGAGATGAATGGAGTAGCCTTGGGTCATGGTTGGTATGGCTTCCATTTCTCTGGGAAGCGACAAGGCCCTTTCTGGGGAACTCGTGAACAAGGTCACAGTGAGTCTTGAGAAACACAGGCCTCTCCTCAGACTGAGGTGTTGACCAGGTGCTGGACATGCTCCAGGATTCTGGCCCAGCTCTCCTTCTGCAAGCAGTTCAGGCCCCTGCAGGGGCAACGGGCCAGGCCCAGACTCCTGAGCACCAGCAGCCTGGAGAAGCACAGCGGTGCCACCAGCCAGGGGAGGTCATCTGGGGGAAGGTCATCCTCTATTTGTTAATGACTGAGAAACAAGCCCTCTGTGACTGCAAATTCCCCTAAAGACGATCATTAAGATAAAATATGTTTACGTAGAAGCATAATTAGGACACGGCAAAAGCCCTGTTTGGAAGCCGGCAGGCTCTTCAGAAAGAGGCTCAGCCCCACGGGGGCCGTCAACTCAGAGCCCCACTGGGGAGCTTTATTAAAAGAAGCTCATTAGGATTATCTCATCCCAGCCCTTTATAACTTTATTACCGAATCAGAATTCATTTTTGCAACTCTGGCAGACAAAGCCCATCCAATGTCATTTTTCTGACTCGAGGTGGAGGGGAGGAGTGGGTGGGGCAGCTGGGGCCCGACCAGTGTCTTGGCGGCCGTCCACAAGGGCCACATCTGTAACAGCTGCCCAGTCGGAGACAAGGGCTGGGAGATGCGCAAACTGCCTGGAGTCCAGAACTGCTTACCCTTGTAGCACTTTCACGGGGGGAGTGGGAGCTCATGAGAATGGGGAAGGAGCTGCCCCTGGAGCATGCCCTCCCAGAGATGGGGCAATGGTGCTCCTCGTGGTGGACATGAGACACCTGGCCTCCCCAGCACCCCCTGCCCTGCTGGAGGTGAATGGAGCCACCTACAGCTGTGCTGCATGGCAAAGCCCCCTTTCTCCAGGAGCTGCTCCCTGGTTTTTCTTTGGTGAACCACCACTCCCTCCCAGTCCACAAGGGGAGTCAACGCTGCTGGATCCTCAGGTCCAGGAGCATCCACGTGGCCCAAGCAGGCCAAAGAACCCTCGTGCCAAGCATTTGTTAGAGTCTCTGGGAAGACATGTCCTCCTTTCTCTCTGCTGGGAGTGCTGAGGTGTACAAAGGGGGCCAGCGGCTGCAGGGCACCACCTCCTTCCAGGAGAAGCAGAGCAGGGAGAGGAAGGGAACTGGTGATGCCCTTTAGGTCCAAATTTCAGCCGTACCTGAAGCTGATATACCCCTGGACTCTCCAGCTCTTTGAGTTGATTCATTTGGATTTCTGTCTTGAAAGCACAAGAGTCCTAACATGCCCCCCCACACACACACACACACACACACACACACACACACACACTGGCCTAAGCTAGACACCATGTTTTGATTTTATAACCAGAGCACCATCAGGCTGTTGGCATCACATGGTGCTGCTCTGTTGCACCTCCTATCTTTAGAGAGGCCCCAGGGTAGCTGGGGTAGAGAAAGCCCACCGTGGATTTAAGTTACGTGGCCAAGAGAAAGGGGCCAGGCTCTGGCTCAGTCCCTCACAGATGCTTGGAAGGATCTCAGTCCTTGGAGGTAAGGGTGCCCACGCAAGTGTCAAGGCCACTGAGAGACTAGGCCCAAACCCGTGGGGCCACCCAACGTGGCTGGACCTGGGGCCTGCATCTGTAGCCATCACACAGGAAGCCCCAAACACCCTGGGCCTGCTCTGCACCCCCACACCGGCTGAATGGCCTCAGTTCCTCTGCATCCGCTTGCTCGCCCTGAACCGTGCTCCAGGTGGCTTCAGAAGCCCACCCGGGCCCAGGAACACACAAGGCTTCTTTAGGAACCAGGACCCTGGGGTCCAGGGGCTGACAGCCCTGCCGCAGGGAGGTCTTGCACATGGTCAAGGCAGGCAGGTCCCTAAAACTGGCCTCAGCCTCCAGGGCACCAAACACCCTCTCTGCTGTGGTCAGCTGAGGGAAGGGAAACTGGCCCTGAGTTACCGCTACACTGCCGCTCCCCAGCACTCAGCAGCCAGATGGCGGGATACAATGGAGAGGCTGGCAGATCGCTTAATGAAAATATTTACTGTGAACTTCAGAACAAAACACAGACACCCACAGGTCCCAACAGAAGGGAGGATTCCCTGGGATTTCGCTTTGAATGTAGAGGAAGTGAGAGGCTGGCAAGTGGGGTGCTGACGGCCAACGTCAAGGGACCACAGTCCTCACAGTCTCTACCCTGGCACAGCTTGTACAAGTGTGTCACTAACAGGGACATCCCTGTTGACAGCTCCATATGTGTTCCAGATCCAGATCCTAGATTTGGACATCCAGCTCTCTGGAAGGCCCTCAGGCATTCACACTCGGAATTCCAGGACCGAGTGCCTCCTCTACCGCCATCCCACCCCTTCAGCTGCGCTGCCCACTGGGGGCTATGGCACCTGCAGCCACCAGGCCCCCAGTAGGAACAGGGCCTGGTTTTCCCCCACTCAGAGTCAGCTCCATCCTCATCCTAAAGGTCTCTGAATTTGCCACCACCCCCATCCCTCTGTGATTGCCCTAGCTCATGCTAGGAACCAGCCACTCAGTCTTTGGATTCTCCAAATCCAAGTTCAAGGCATTTTTCTCCAGCTGCCAACCTGTTTCTCCTCGTGGGCCTTTCATCTTTTCAGATATGGAGCCCCATGTCTTGCAGGGTGGGCAAAGACACTGCAGGGTGGTGGTCCCAGTGCTCTGAGAGGAGCCTGGTGCCAACAGATGCTGCGGGTGCAGGAGGCTGCACAGCCCTGCTCCAGGCCCTCTAGTGCCAGGCCACGATCGTTGATGCAGGAGCTCTCAGCCACCTGTCCAAGCCCCCACCCTCAAGGCGGGGGGATTACCCTCCTGGCTGCACCTGGAGCCCAGCACACAGAGGGGCTGTGGCGAGGACAAAGGGCTCCTCCTTGTTGATGCTGGGACTCAGGATGGCAGTGCAGGAAGGACCACATCCTAGCACCAAGCCAGCTTCCTAGGATGGAGACGAGAGTTCTCCAGACACCCCCATGAGCAGCATGACAGGAAAATGATGATGAAGATGACACTGGTGACGTGGGGGCTTTATGGACATCTCTTATTCACGCTTCACAGCAGCCCCACGGAGCAGGGCTTGCCTCCCTCCTGTGCGGATAGGGGGACAAGCCCAGGAAAGTCATGGTCCAGCCACCACCTCACAGAGCAAAGGGAGCAGGTAAGGTGTCCGACTCAAGGATCCAGCCCACTGCACCTGAGCCCTGGACAGCGCCCCTCAGAGCCAGCTGCACTGGGGCTGGTTAACAAGAGGCAACTGAAAGGGCTGGGGGTCCCTCGCCAAGCTGGAGACCTCGTCCCAGAGCCACACATGCCAGGACCCTGTAGCACAAAGACCCACACTCCACCCCACCACATCCACTCAAAGCCCACGGTGTGGGACTCCAACAAGGACCCAGAGCGGCAGGATGGCATTTCCGTGGCAGCAAAAAGTAGCCTTAGTTGCTCAGCACCCCTTCCCATCTCAGTCTTTGTGTTGCTGTTCTGCTCTGAACTGGAACTTTTAGATGTTCTCAATGAGAGTGTGTGCTGGATGGTAGGGAGGCACTGAGGGCCCATATGCAGGGCCATCATGTTCAGTGGTGCCCTGCACAGTTCTGGGGGAAAGGGGTGCCCTTCCAGTGGAGGGACTCCACTCATAAGTGCATGCTTGAGGGGAGCACAAGCACTGCGGGACTAACACTTTAAAACCTTTCCATGAGGACTTTCCTATTGGTCCAGTGATTTAAGAATCCACCTGCCAATGCAGAGGACGTGGGTTCAGTCCCTGGTCCAGGAAGATACCACATGCCGCGGGGCAACTGAGCCCGTGTGCCACAACTGCCGAGCCCCCATTCTAGAGCCCGCCTGCCACAACTGCCGAGCCCCCATTCTAGAGCCCGCCCGCCGCAGCTGCCGAGCCCCCATTCTAGAGCCCGCGCGCCGCAACTGTGAGCCCCCATTCTAGAGCCCATGTGCCACAACTGCCGAAACCCACTCACCCTAGAGCCTGTGCTCAGCAACAAGAGAAGCCGCAGCAAAGAGATCGTTGCACAGGGCAAACTAGAGCGTAGCTCCCACTCAGAGAAGAGCCTGCACACAGCAATGGAGACCCAGCACAGCCAAAAATAAATAAATTTAAAAATTAAAAAAGAATCCTTTCTGGGGACCTCCCTGGCAGTCCAGTGGTTAAGACTCTACACTCCCATTGCAGGGGGCACAGGTTTGATCTCTGCTCAGGGAACTAAGATCCCACACGCTGCACGACTCAAAAAAACCAAAACCAACCAAACAAACAAACAAAAACTTTCCATGGACTGAGCAGGAAAACAGAAAGATTCTGAAGATCCCAGCTTGGGTGAGGCTGAGGGAGCAGGGATTTCTGACCAGAGAGATGACCGGCTGCCTGATGTTCCTCGTGTCCGCCCTATTCAGGGTCTGCTCAAAGAGCACAGCCAGTGACCAGGGACTGCCTCTGCTGCCCTCATGCATGGGGCCAGAAGCACAGTGGGCAGGCCTGGGGGCTGAGGCCTTTCTACTGACATCCGGGAGACCCATGGGACTCTCCACACCCACCGCCTCTGGGTGGGCAAGGGACACCTGCAGGAGGAGGCACTTTGGGTCAGCTCAGAGAAGTGCTCCACACAGAGCTCATGTGCATCCTGTCTTGAACACTGCTGACCCAGGAATAGGGAGCCCTGAGCCCCCAGCTTCCCTGCAAGTCCCAGGGACATATCAGCCCTCCCCCCTAGGCAGGCTCAGCCTTCCTTTCTGGACTTTTTCCATCCACCACAAGCAAGAGACCTAGCTCTGCCATGGATAAATCTCAGGGTGCAGACTGAGGAGACGGTGCTGAAAGGCCCCCAGTTCAGCCCACTGAGGACCCCAGCCATACCAGAAGCGGTATGCAGGTATGCCTGCAGAAGCTGGCTTTTCTTCTGCTGCCTTTCTGTGTGAGCTCAGTGGATTCAAAAGCCTGCAGGGCTGAGGGGAACACTGATAAGTATTGATGAACATGTCCCTCTCCTGTGGTGCTCCTTGCCTCAAAAGGCCACATCCTGCGGTCACCAAGGGAGACCTGGAGACCTGGGGCCACTGCACTTCCACTGTGGCCAGGAAGGGACACTGCCTGGGCTCCCTACACAGCACCAGGCCTCCCATCAGACGACAGTGTTGATGGAGCTTAATTTGATCAGCCTCATCTGAAGAAGAGAGGAAATGAGAAATCAGAGCAAGTGCTGAACGCTGTAAATGTAGCTTGTGACACAGCCTCACAGGGGCCTTTCCTAACAGACGGGTGAGGAGGCAGAGGCTGCACTCCAGGCCTGAGTCCATGGCCACTGAGGGCTGCCCTTTCTGCAGAGAGGATGGCGCAGGGCCAACTCACCAGGGCCCTGGCTTCCCTGGACACTCCAAGGGCTCTCAGGACAGGCCAGTGGCTGGGCGGGTGGAGACTGCAAGAATCATCACAAACTTGAACATGTTTGGGGTTTCCTTTCCTGGTTTGAAAGCAGATGTGACCCTGCCAGGGTCTGTGCAAGTCAGCTCCTGGAACACAGTGCCCTGGCCTGGCCCCACCAGGCACCCAACCAGCCTGGCACACAGACACCACAGGGGTTGCTGGCGCCTGCTTCTCCCATCTCCTGCAGCGCCAGGCAGGGCAGGGAAGGCCGTTTATGACCCTGCCCCGGCCCAGCTGCCGGTCTCCGTTTGCTGGCTTCTCCCACCCTTGAAGCTTGCACACACTGCTCCCTGGGGCAGAAACACCCAGAGCGCCAGACTTAGCTGCCACTATCTGCCTGGCAAATCCTGCTCCTCCTTGAAGGTCCAGCCCCAACCTTCCTCCTGTTTGGGAAGTTTCTGACTGGCTGCCCTTCCCCATGCCATCCACCTGGGCCCCAAATCTGTTTTCATTCCTTCCTTGGTTCCTCCACTCCTCCAGTATTTCAGTCCCAGTGATCTGATAGACTCCTTTCATCTGAAGAATCACCCCCATGACAGCCCTCTGGGGCTACATCACCTTCACAGACTTGCTGACTTGCTCTCACTTGTTCCTTGACACACATTTGCACGTGTGCACACAAGCTCACACACTCACAATCATGTGCTTACCACACATTCACACATGCTCATTTACAACACACACACTCTGTGGGGAATTCCTGGAAGATTGAGGCCCCCTTGGACCTCTCACAGGGCTTGGCAAAAATAAATCAATAACCCGGGGGCCAAAACCACTTGTTGGATACATGGAAAACAACTGTCTTTCTTATGATACATCTGAGCAAACTGAGGCTGAGAGAGCCTAAGGGGCTGCAGGCATGGCAGCAGCCATGGCAAGCATTTCCTCAGGAGGAGCAGTTGCGGGGAGTACCTTGAAGGGAGGTGTGTCTACCGCTTTCCCCGTTGTGGGGATAATGCGTGGTGTGGCCGGGAGGTTAGGGGCTGTGTGTTCATGCCCGCTTGGCCATGCAGTTGGTGCTGTTGCTACTGATCTTCCCTCTTCTCCTGGGGGAGCAGTTGCCAAGCTGCTAGCACATCCCAGCGCCCTGCGGGAGCCGTCTGAGAACACACCGTCGGGCCCAGCCACAAGGCAGGCGGCACTCCAAAGAGCCCCTCACTGCGGCTACCCAGCCCTGGGGTCCTAGCTGTGCCAGGGCTATGCAGGGCAGGCAGGTGGCTAGGCTGGGTGTGTTACCACGTCCCTTTCTCTCTTTGACCCAGACACACGCCATTTACATATTGAACACAGAGAAATAGTCTGCATTTCCAGAAAGAGATATATTCTCCCATTTTTCCTGGAAACAGGGGGACTTCTTGGCTTATCTTTTGTTTTTTTTCACTCTTAACTGAGAAATATCTCTCTCCTAAGAGAAGCCAGGTGGAAATGTTGACTTGGGCCAGGGACAAAAGGGCAAAGCAGGAGTGGGGAGGGGAAGGAGGAGGGGTGGAATGGTGGAAGGCAGTGGCTAGGAGTGTGTAGGTCTGTGTTACTGGGCCTTATGTTTATAAAGAAGTCTGAAATCTGGATTTAAATGTGAAGTCTCTGTTCTGTAAATCAGGCAGCTCAGTCACTCAGCCATGTCCGACTCTTTGGGACCCCATGGACTGCAGCACCCCAGGCTTCTCTGTCCATCACCAACTCGCAGAGCTTGCTCAAACTCATGTCCATTGATTTGGTGATGCCATCCTACCATCTCATCCTCTGTCATCCCCTTCTCTTCCCACCTTCAATCTTTCCTAACATCAGGGTCTTTTCCAATGAGTCAGTTCTTCGCATCAAGTGGCCAAAGTATTGGAGTTTCAGCTTTAGCATCAGTCCTTCCAATAGATTTTCAGGACGGATTTCCTTTAGGATGGACTGGTTGGATCTCCTTGCAGTCCAAGGGACTCTCAAGAGTCTTCTCCAACACCACACTTCAAAAGCATCAATTTTTAGGAGCTCAGCTTTCTTTATAGTTTAACTCTCACATCCATACATGACTACTGGAAAAACCATAGCTTTGACTAGATGGACCTTTGTTGGTAAAGTAATGTCTCTGCTTTTTAATATGCTGTCTAGCTTGGTCATAGCTTTTCTTCCAAGGAGCAAGCGTCTTTTCATCTCATGGCTGCAGTCACCATCTGCAGTGATTTTGGAGCCCAGGAAAAAGTCTGTCACTGTTTCCATTGTTTCCCCATCTATTTGCCATGAAGTGATGTGAATGGATACCATGATTTTAGTTTTCTGAATGTTGAGTTTTAAGCCAGCCTTTTCACTCTCCTCTTTCACTTTCAACAAGAGGCGAGGCTCTTTAGTTCTTCTTCACTTTCTGCCATAAGGGTGATGTCATCTGCATATCTGAGGTTATTGATATTTCTCCTGGCAATCTTGATTCCAGCTTGTGTTTCATCCAGCCTGGCATTTCACATGATGTGCTCTACATATAAGTTAAATAAGTAGGGTGACAATATACAGCCTTGACGTACCCCTTTCCTGATTTGGAACCAGTCCATTGTTCCATGTCCAGTTCTAACTGTTGCTTCTAATCTGTTGCATACAGATTTCTCAGGAGGCAGGTAAGGTGGTCTGGTATTCCCATCTCTTGAAGAATTTTCCACAGTTTGTTGTGATGCACACAGTCAAAGGGTGGCTCTGATCATGAACTCCTTATTGCCAAATTCAGACTTAAATTGAAGAAAGTAGGGAAAACCACTGGACCATTCAGGTATGTTCTAAATCAAATCCCTTACGATTATACAGTGGAAGTGAGAAATAGACTCAAGGGATTAGATCTGATACACAGAGTGCCTGAAGAACTATGGACAGAGGTTCGTGACATTGTACAGGAGGCAGGGATTAAGACCATCCCCAAGAAAAAGAAATGTGAAAAGGCAAAATGGTTGTCTGAGGAGGCCTTACAAATAGCTGAGAAAAGAAGAGAAACTAAAGGCAAAGGAGAAAAGGAAAGATATACCCATTTGAACGCAGAGTTCCAAAGAATAGGAAGGAGAGATAAGAAAGCCTTCTTCAGTGATCAATGCAAAGAAATAGAGGAAAACAATAGAATGGGAAAGTCTAGAGATCTCTTGAAGAAAATGAGAGATACCAAGGAAACATTTTACGCAAAAATGGGCACAATAAAGGACAGAAATGGTATGGACCTAACAGAAGCAGAAGATATTAAGAAGAGGTGGCAAGAATACACAGAAGAACTGTACAAAAAAGATCTTCATGACCCAGATAACCACAATAGTGTGATTACTCACCTAGAGCCAGACATCCTGGAGTGCAAATTTAAGTGGGCCTTAGGAATAATCACTACAAACAAAGCTAGTGGAGGTGATGGAATTCCAGTTGAGATATTTCAAAGCCTAAAAGATGATGCTGTGAAAGTGCTGCACTCAATATGCCAGCAAATTTGGAAAACCCAGCAGTGGCCACAGGACTGGAAAAGGTCAGTTTTCATTCCAATCCCAAAGAAAGGCAATGCCGAAGAATGCTCTGTGGATATCAGAAGGCAATTAAAAACAGTCTGAGCCTTACCACACACAGCCAAGGAATCACCTAAGATGCCATGCACTACACACAGTGGCTTGATGTCCTTAAAAAAGTAAAGTGCTCTTTATTTACAATAACTAGGACATGGAAACAACCTAGAAGTTCATCCCCAGATGAACAGATAAAAAAGCTGTGGTATGTATACACAATGGAATATGACTCAGATATAAAAAGGAATGCATTTGAGTCAGTGCTAATGAGGTGGCTGAACCTAGAACCTATTATACAGAGTGAAAAAAGTCAGAAAAACAAATATTGCACATTAACGCATGTATATGGAATCTAAAAGATGGAACCTATTTTCAGGGCAGCAGTGGAGATGCAGACATAGAGAACAGACTTATGGACAGGGAGGGGGGAAGGAGAGGGTGGGGTGAATGGAAAGAGTAGCACAGAAACATATACACTAACATATATAAAATAGACAGTCAGTGGGAGTTTGCTGTATGACTCAGGGAACTCAAATGGGGGCTCTGTGACAATCTAGAAGGATGGGATGGGAAGGGAGGTTGAAGGGAGGTTCAAGAGGAAGGGGACATAGGTATACCTATGGCTGATTTATGTTGATGTATGGCAGAAACCAACATAATCTTGTAAAGCAATTATCCTTCAATTAAAAAAAAAATTTTTTTTAAAGTAAAGTGCTCTTTCAAATCAACAAGAAGCATCTCAGCAATCCAAAAGCAAAGTGGGCAAGTGGTATGAATGGACAGTTCTTGGAAGAGAAAATCAAGCAGCTTTTAGCTATATAAAAAGATGTCCAACCTCACCCTTGATAAAAGAAATAAACACCTGCTCAGATTGCCAAATTTAAAATGGGTGGATCTGGGGGCCCATGTTGGTAGAAATATATCCCTGTGTGGTGAGTGAGGGAAGCCATAAGCAGGGAGTGGCATGGAAGGACAAGGAGGGGGTGAAGCCAGGAAGGAAGGTGCTCAGAAGTGTAGAAGCCATCAGAAAGGCCACACTATGTACAGGAGCTGAGCCTCCTCTGGAGGACATAGCAAGAGACACGGCAGCTTCTGTAAGGAGATGGAAAGGGGCAGCAGATGGACACGGCCTATGCACAAGCACACAGGCTGAGAGGCAGTGTCACTGCTGTGACGTGATGCAGGGAGCGTGAGGGTGGTGAACTGGGTATGCTGCTACCCTGGGAAGCCCTTTGCTGCAGGGGAAGCCTTGGGAGGAGTCACGTGGAAGAGGGGCGCCCAGTTGGGGCATGCTGTGCTGGGCCTGAGGCTCCTGCAGGAACCCTGTAGGGAAAGAGCAAATCAGCCAAGATGGCATGGTTAGGCTGTCTTACCCCACGGCCTCTCGCTCTTGCCCCACGTTTTGTAAACATGTGGTTATGTAACAGCTGAGAGCACCACTCCTGCACATCACCAGGTACTTGCTTGGTCATGGGTTACTTTGTGTGTTAACGTCTCTATAAACGTCACCTGGAAAAGGCCTGGAGGGTTGTGTGTGGTTATGTTGTGGTTATGTCTGCTGCTATGGCTGCTGCGCCAGCCAGGAGAGAATAAACGCGTCTGCAGATCCTACAGCTCCCTGCACTTTCTTTAGCCTCTTAGCTAGTGCCTTGACTACCATGGGTTCAGCAAACAGTGTGCACGGTGAGATACAGTGAGACAATTGGCACTGTGAGCAGGATCAGCAATACAGTTGGCATAGTCAGCAGGACACTCAGCAGGTAGAGGAGTCAGAGGCTGCACAGAAGAAGGGCCAGTAGAATACCCAGTGAGTAGAGGAGCCTGAGGCTCTGCTGGATGGAGGAAACCAGTGGCCACATACAGCATGTGATACTATGTGGTTGTGATCCTGTTGGTGTGGGCTCTGGTGGAAGACTGGGAAGTGGTGGATGGTTCACCAGATAGCATTGAAAAGGCATTAAAGGTGGTGAGTTCTTGTTTGCCAAACAAGGCTGCACAGACTGCTGCTGGCTATGTGGGGTGGATTTTCCTGACTGCCCTGAAGGGAAATACGGATCATGCCCTATGTGATGCCATGCTAGTGTGCAAGGTGCAGAAACACTTGGAAGGACTAGAGCAATGTATATTGGCGTTAGAGCAAGAACCCTGTGGCTCTGATGAATCCAGCATCTCTGACAGCGAGGCGGTAAGTGACGGTGATGATGAACGTTAATGAGGCTGTGGGTTCCCACTTGGCAGTGAGGCCTATTCATTGTACAGCAGAAAGTGAAGCATGAGCACCTTATGTGGCCTGGGGGAGGCATCCTCAAGGGGCCCCCAGGGTGACTGAGTTCATGACATTTCAACCATATACTCAGGCGGAGCTGGTCGATTTGGGTATGCAATTTCGGCAAAAGCAAGGGGAACCCTTGGTAGCATGGCTCTAGCGACTCTGGGACACAGGGGTGGACAGTATCATATGTGTTGGGGATGAAATAGAATGGTTGGCATCTATAACCATTCACCCTTCGTTGAGACAAAGGTTGCAGAACATTAGGCAACTCATGGAAGGGGCACCTAATCAAATGCACACCCTGATGGAATGGATTAACGCTGCCATCTGCAGCACGTGCTCAAACACGGGAGAGTGCCCAGATACTGTGAGTAAATGAAATACCTATGCCAAGTTGACCAAGTGGTGAGAGAACTGGGCATGAAGCAGTCAATGTTCAACCCAAATAACCAAGGTTCAGATGATGAGCACTTCACTGGAGCATTCAAGATGCCATTTTGAATAATACCCCATCTACCTCTTTTGGATCCCTGACCACTATTCTTGTACTCTATGTGGGGTGCCCCATCTATGGGGGGACCTCAATGGTGGCTAGCTTGGGAGAAATAGGGGGATGGTGGCAGGCACAGGGGATTAGAAGTGTGAAGACCCTGAAAGGCACCTGAGCTGGTGAAGGCCCCATCCTGGTGACAAAGAATGTACATGTGGGCTGATTTTCTGGCAGCAGGAGTTGACAGAAATAAAATCAATAGACAGCCCACTGCTCTGCTTCTAGAGCTATGGAGGCAACTGAGACCAGAGCAGCAGTTTCCCAAGTTTGGGAAGCACCCACAGCAAGAGATATGCGCAGTGCAATGATTACATGGCGCCCAAGGATGTTCCTTTAGATGATGCCCTTTTCCACTTTGAATAGGGCTCAGACCAAGGTGCCAACCTGAAGAACCCAAGCAGGAACTGGAGGCCCCATGTAGAACTTGCAATTTGCTGGTCACTAGCTAATGTACTGGAGAAGGCACCAGCAACCCACTCCAGTACTCTTGCCTGGAAAATCCCATGGAAGGAGGAGCCAGGTAGGCTGCAGTCCCTGGGGTCGCTAAGAGTCAGACACGACTGAGGACTGAGCGACTTCACTTTCACCTTTCACTTCCATGCATTGGAGAAGGAAATGGCAACCCACTCCAGTGTTCTTGCCTGGAGAATCCCATGGATGGAGGAGCCTGGTAGGCTGAAGTCCATGGGGTCGCGAAGAGTCGGACACGACTGAGCAACTTCACTTTCACTTTTCACTTTCATGCGTTGGAGAAGGAAATGGCAACCCACTCCAGTGTTCTTGCCTGGAGAATCCCACGGATGGGGGAGCCTAGTGGGCTGCCATCTATGGGGTTGCACAGATTTGGACACGACTGACGTGACTTAGCAGCAGCAGCAGCAGCTAATGTACAGAGAGTAATGGCCCTGGTTGACACCGGTGCCGAATGCAGCCTTGTTTACAGCAAGCCAGAGCAGTTTCCCAGTCCTAGTGCATAAACTGATGGCCATGGCAGCCAAATGATGTAGATTTAGACTATAAAGATTTAAGCTGTGTCCTAGATTTAGAACAGTGCCCTGTGATGTAGGTTTAGTAGAATAATGTGCTGTCAAGGCTGTGTCCTGTGATGTGCTACTAACTTCTGATCCTCTTGCAGATTTAGAACAGTGTGAAAGCATTTGGAATCATGTGGGTGGGCTGTGAATGCCAGAAAGATCCCCTCCTTGAAGGGGTGGGTCCAGCGCCTGTGGGGGATTTTGTGGGTCCTTCATATAAAAACTCCACAGAGGTGGAGTTTTCCCTGTGGAGGCTTTCCTGCAATCTCACATGGACAGACAGTGTACTGGACTTGGCCATGGAAGATAAAGGCACTCCACATGTGGTGGGTGGCTCTTCTAGCCCCATGAGGGCAAGGGCTACAGCATGAGTTCCAGGTGATACCTGGCATTGGGTTTCGCTATGTATTGGGGATCTAACTTGTTGTAGCTAATGCTGTTGCAGGATATAAGTCCAAGGGTTAGCATTACTCGCCAGGGAAATATTGCAGAAGATGGACTGGACACAGAATATGAGGCGAGAGACCCTGAAGGGGTGGAGTGTGGGGAGAGAGCAAATTAGCCAAGACAGTGTGGTCAAGTTCTCTCGCCCCATGTTTTGTAAATAATGACAGTATAACAAGTGAGATCACTTAAAGCACTGCACATGTGTGTCACGAGGCACTCGCCTGGTCCCTGGGTACTTTGTGTGGTATGCCTGTATGAGCTTCACCTGGGAAAGCCCTGAAGGTTGTGTGCGGGTATGTGTGTTATGTCTGCTGCTACAGCTGCTGTGCCAGCCAAGAGAGAATAAACGCATCTGCAGTTCCTACAGCTCCCTGCATTTTCTTCCAGCCTCTTAGCTGATGCCTTGCCCACCATGGGTTCAGGGAACAGTGTGCACAGCAAGATACAGAGAGATAACTGGCTCTGTGAACAGGATCAGCAATACAAACTCCAGAGACAGATATCACAAGGCACTCGAGTATGAGGGGTCTGGGTACAGAGAGAGGGCTGGGGTGGAGTATATGTTAGCCACGAGGTTTGCCTTCCAGAACACACAGGGTGAAGGACATCAAAGTGACTGCAGACAGAGACAGAGACTCTTGCCCACTCCCCAGAATCCCTGTCTGGGCAGTTGGCTGTCCTGTCCTCTCCAACCTGGGGGGCCAGATGGAGGCCACCTCACCACACCACATGCCTCCAGCAGGACGAGCAGGGCCCCCTCCACCTGCCGCAGTCCCCGGACAGCCCGGGTGGGAGGTGGGAGGAGCCTCTGCCGCAGGTCCCAGCTCTCAGCCCAGCACTTCCTTGCATCTGGCTGTCTGCTGTCTCTCAGAGCAGCAAGTGTGCCCACGGCTGAGGGGCCGACCAGACATGTCTGGGTCTGCCAACCAAGCCCTTGGCACCAGCAGGATCCCAACCAAACCCAGGTGGCGTTTCACTGCTCTGCCAGGCTGATCCTGAGCATCCACGGCAGACCCCAGAGGCAATGCCTTCACACCTCCGGTCTGGTTCAACATCTACAACCAGTCAAGCTTGTACCACTTCCAAGGTGAACACTGGCCCTGAGAGTCTGGAGGGAAGTCTTGGAAGTGAGCACTGTCTCCCACAGAACAAGCTCTGCTTGGCCAACAAGACCCTGTGCTTCCTGCCCACATCTGAGAGGCACCCCAGGTTCTGGCCCCCAGCAAAGCCCCTTCCCAGCTGTGAGACATGGCCACACCACTCCCTCTCTGTGCCCTATATGAAAAATAGGCACAGTGATTTTGGCAAACGCCCACAGAATACATGTTCAATGCACATAAAACAGCTGAGGCTCAGGGAAAGTGAGGGAGCTTTAAACGCCCTTGGTCAGAGAATTGAGAGAAAGAAAGCGACAGCCATAGGTGGGGAGTAGTCGTGCATGCTCTTTGCAACCGCATGGACTGTAGCCCCCCAGGCTCCTCTCTCCATGAAACTGCCCAGGCAAGAATGCTGGGGTAGGTTACCATTTCCTCCTTCAGGGGATTTTCCTGACCCAGGGACTGAACTCGCATCTCCTGAGTCTCTTGCACTGGCAGGCATATTCTTTACCACTGGGCCACCTGGGAATCTGACAGCCATAGAGTCAGAGTCAAATGGCTTGGAACTGAGTAAAATAATGTACTTGGTCACAAATACCAGACCCCTGTTTGTCCCCTCTGCCCCCTGGCTAAGAGGTATCCAGCCTGGTCCAGGTCTCCAACTGCTGCTAGAAAAGCTCTTCTGAGGGGTCCTGCCCCAAGTGGAGCTCGGGGGAGCATCACCCAAGGTCCAGCCCTCCAGAAAGTGCCCCATCCCAGGCTGCTCTTGAAATCACCTCAAAGAAGAATCACTTCTGCTTCCAAAGACATCCCCAGGCAGGAAATGGGCCGCAGGCACCATGAATGTTTAATTACATTAATTGTCCAAGTTCAATGCACATCATCACTTTATAAGTACCTTATGGGAAATTGTAATTGAGCATGAAATGGCTCATTTTTACAATTTCCCCTTTTCATCCTTCTCCAGGCTGCTGGGAGCCCCTGCCTGCCTGCCAGGCTCTCTCACTAATGCTCACCTTCCTTCTCCCTCATTTAATTTTTTGACCTTTTCTCTTGACATCCCTGCCCCACACATTCCTGTGCCTTGGCATACATATACCAAGCATCATAATTACTTAACTATAAACCTCTCGTGGAAATTTGCTTTTGACTTTGTTAGAAAGCATTGTAATCAAGTCCCTGAGAGTCCTGATGGATGGGCTGGCCTGTCAGAGGAAACACATTGCAGGATTAAAAGCTTTAGCAAGAGGAGGTCCAGGCAGCAGGCAGGGCTGGCTAGCTGGCAAGGCAGGTGGGTGGAGTGGCCTGAAAGTATGGCCTGTCCCTCTCTGGGTCAGCAGGCATTACAAGTGCTCTACCAGGTACTCATGAGGCATGGACCCTAAAATGCCACCCTGGGCTCAGTGTGACAACCATGTGGAGGTCTTGAGGCCATTATTCTCATATATAGTGATCTGTCCAGGGCCTGCTCCTGCAGAGGCCAGAGGGAAATCAGACCTCGAATATATATCAAATATACACCTGAGACATTATGCCAGGAGGCTGTGCATACAGGTGCACAGAAAGGGTGGGGTTTGAAGGGGAAGACCTGGGGTCCCTTCTCTGAAACTCCTGCCTGTTGGAGGCCATGGAATTGACTGGCACCAAGCCTGGCAATGTGTTTGCACCTGGTACAGTTCAGTTCAGTCACTCAGTCATGTCCAACTCTTTGTGATCCCACAGACTGCAGTATGCTAGGCTTCTCTGTCCATCACCAACTCCTGGAGCTTGCTCAAACTCATGTCCATTGAGTCGGTGATGCCATCCAACCATCTCATCCTCTGTCGTCCCCTTCTCCTCCTGCCTTCAATCTTTCCCATCATCAGGGTCTTTTCCAATGAGTCAGTTCTTCGCATCAGGTGGTCAAAATACTGGAGTTTCAGCTTCAGCATCAGTCCTTCGAATGAATATTCAGGACTGATTTCCTTTAGGATGGACTGGTTTGATCTCCTTCCAATCCAAGAGACTCTCAAAAGTCTTCTCCAACACCACAGTTCAAAAGCATCAATTCTTCAGCGCTCAGCTGTTTTTACAGTCCAGCTCTCACATCCATACCTGACTGCTTTATCTCAGGCACACACTTAAAATGTACCTACATGGCACTCATTCACTTTTTAACATGATGGGGCTTTCAAAAAATGGAAGGGGGCCAGGCCTCTCACACATCCAAGTCCATGGCCATGTACTCTGTGCACGGACCCACACTTCTGCACACACATGTCCTTTCTCACATGGAGACGCCTGGGTGCTGAGCAGGTGCCAAGGACCAGACACCAAGTTTTGGGGGACTGATCAGCATCTCCTCTTTCCTGGATCAGCACCCCAAGTTTGTTCCCAGGAATCACACTGGTCCCTCACGTGCACACAGCCTTCCTCTGGACACCCTCCTGAGCCAGGTGGTCCAGAGACAAAAAGCCGTGGGCTCACCAAAAACGGTTCACAGCTGTCCAGCCCCTCCTGCAGCCCAGATCTGAGGTGCCTGGCTCCCAAGTCGTTCCGCAGCCTGGCTCCCTCCCTCTCCACCAATTCTGTGGGGGTCTGAACCTTCCCATCTCGGACTCTATTCATGCCGCCTGCCACGGGAGAACCTCCCTGCTGCCCAGGCACCCACAGCAGGCCCAGGGACATCACTGCCCCCAAGGGCCCGGCACCTCGGGGCTTAACCCCCAGTCTAGAGGGAATTCTGACCCCGCAGCCTCCCCTCTCCCAGATGGGAAGGCCTAGGTGAACCTGCCAGCTCTGCAAGGCCAAGCTCAGAGAAGGGGGCAAACCTGAATACCCACAGACTCTGGCCCACACACCTGGGTCTAGACACCACAGAGGCCTGCACATTCTCTAAGCTTCACACTCACTCTCCTCTCCCTTCCTTCCATGCCTGCTGCCTCCACCCACAGGACCATGTGAGGGTTGAAGGTACCTGCCCAGCTGCAGCCCTCCCTCGGGCCCCAGACCTGCCACCAGCTGCCCGCAGCTGCCCCCGAGCACCTCCACATCAACAAACCCCAGGCGAGCTTTCCTACCCCAATCCTGGTAGATGCCACTGGTCACCCATCTCCCCTCCATATCTAAGACATCATTGAATCCCTGGCACTTTCCCCTTCTCTTCCTTGAAATCTGCCCCTTTCCCCCTGCAAGGGGTGAGGTCACATCTCATTACCTCCACCCAGTTGGCAGCAGCCTCCTCACAGACCTCGCCACATCTGCCGTATGCCCTACTGTGGTTCCCGGGCAACCCAGAACCCCCAGAAGTGGGAGCCTCACTGGCCAGAGACTGCTGACAGGCCTGACGCCATGCCAGCCCCACCACCCTGTCAACATTTATGCCAGTCTCCTGCCCGGGAGACCAGCTGAGGACCCTACAATGCATTATAACCCTGGGTCCTAGAAAACACTGTTCGCTCTGCCTGGAATGTCCATCCCTACCCTTTCTGGCAGACTCCTATTCAGTCTTTAAGACCCAGCTCCATGCCCAGCTCATCACCCTTGAAAACAGAGAAAGTCACTCCCTTCCCTAGACTTTCATAGCCCCCTGTGCTTTCTTCTGTTAAAACACTGATCACACAGAATGATTAAATTCACGTGCTCGCCAAATAAAAGTGTGTGTTGGAGTCACCACTGGATCTTCAGCACTACCCAAGGGGAAGATCTCAGTGAGGACATGCACAAGAGAGTGTGTGCGTGCACGCTAAGTTGCCTTAGTCGTGTCCGACTCTTTGTCCACCAGGCTCCAGAGCCTATGGACTGTAGCCCACTAGGCTCCTCTGTCCAGGGGGTTTTCCAAGCAAGAATACCGGAGTGGGTTATGACAGAATGAAGAAATAAACAAAGAGCAAGAAAAGGAGCCCACCCTCATGTCACTTGACACCATGAAATGCCCAGGGTGTATGACACAGAGATGTCCTTCGTGCCTATGGAACCAAGTGCCCATCTCTGTGTGTGTCCAGGTTCTGCCAACTGTTACAGGCCAAGGCCAAGTACAAATCAGATGCACACTAAAGGGAATCATCTGGGAGGCCTTAAAGAAACTCACCTGCCCTTTGTCTCAGATTGTAGAGGTTGGTGTTGCCAAAAGTTGTAGGTAATGGAGGAGAGGGCCTTCTTTTCATCCTTACCCCAGGAGTCCTAGAGTAGATCCTTCTCAGGCATCTTTTGACTTCAGCCCTGCCTCTTGTCACCTTTGTGCCCACCAGCCCGAGTCCTGATTCCAGCTGTCCTCCTGTTCCAGCTGCACTGACCTAACAGTGCTCAACCGTGAAGCCCCCTGCCACTCTCTAGCTTCCAGGTGTCACCAGGCCTTGCATTCTGCCCAGCTTTCTGCCCATGGCTGGCTTGACTCCAACAGGGTGGAGAGCTGCCCAGGAGAGAAATAAAATGGAGAACAGAGGGGTTGGGAGTACCAGGCCCATGATGGTAGGGGCAGGGGTAGGTAGGTTACAGAATATTCAAGTGATCAAGGTAACACTCACCTAATGAGGACACGTGGCAAAGACCTGAATGAGGAGATGGAGGGAGTCATAGGGACATCTGAGGACAAAGCATCCAGGTAAAGCAGAGAGGACAGAGGGAAAACAGGCTAAGGAGGCAAAGGGCCAGATCGCCAAGGTCTGGGAGATGGTAAAGACCATGCTTCCTATGTCAAATCAAGTGGGAGCTATTGTGAGGGTTCAGGCAGAAGACAGATGTGATCCGACTGAAAGCATCAGAGAATTACTAACAGAGGACAGTATGGTGCAGGACACCACTTGTACAAAACGCCTGGAGAGGGCAAATCCATAGAGACAAGAAGGTGATTAGAGGTTGCCTAGGGGTGAGAGGAGGAAGGGATGGTGGAGGACACCTAAAGAGATAGGGTCTTCTGTGAGTGATAAAAATGTCCTAGACTGACGTGCTAATGGCTGCACAACTCTGAGAATATACTGAGTTACTGAATTGTATACCACATAGGTGAATTGTATGGTATGTGAATTATATTTCAATAAAACCATCAGGGAAAAAAGAATTCTTGCTGCTGCACTGTGGCTAGACTCGGGAGGGGTTGGTAGGCAGCTGGCTGGGGTAATGCAGGGAAACTTGTGAGGAAACTACTGAAGTCATCCAGGCAGAGGAGGGTGGCTCAGCCTGAGGTGGGACAAGAGGAGGTGGTTAGACATGGGCCAGTTCTGTGTGGATTTTGAAAGTGAAGCCAAAAGATTTCCTGATAGACTATACAGGGGTGGCTTCCCAGGTGGCTCAGTAATAAAGAACCCGCCTGCCAATGAAGGAAACACAGGTTCGATTTCTGGGTCAGGAAGATCCCCTGGAGAGGGAAATGGCAACCCACTCCAGTATTCTTGCCAAGAAAATCCCACGGACAGAGGAGCCTGGTGTGCTACAGTCTATGGGGTCGCAAAGAGTCAGACATGACTTAGTAATTGAACATGCACATACGGGGCTGTGAGAGGAAAGGGTGAGCTAGTGGTGACTCGAAACCTTTGGCTCTGCAGATGGAAGGAGGATTTGCCATCCCCAGAGATTGGATTCCGTGTGTACAGCAGTGGTGTAGGTAATTCTGGGGCTTGGTCTGGGGTATGTCAAGTTCAATATTTCTATTAAGCACTCAAAGATCAAGGAGGCAGTCGGGAATATGAGTCTGGGGTGCAGGAGAGAGGTCCGGGCTAGAGATACAAATTCAGGAGCTAACAACATTTAGATGGTATGCAAAGCAGTAAGGTGAATGAGATCAGAAAGGAAGACATGTTGAGGGTGACAAGAAGAACTCCAAAGGTGGAGCCCTGGGGTTCACCAACATTTAGAGTGAAAAGAAAAGACAGAGGATCAGTAAAGACCAGTGAGGTAGTTGGAGCCCAGGGGAGTGGAGTATCCTGTAAGCCACAGCAAGGGTAGGAGGAACCAGCTACCAAGGAGAACTAGGGCTGGCCAGTGAGTTTTACATCATGGAAGTCATCAGTGACCTCAAGGAGGACAGTAATGGGGACAAAGGCCTGACCAAGTAGGGTTAAGAGGGAATAGAGGAGAGGAACTGAGGACAATGACTCCTCATGGGGAAGTTTTGCTGTAAAGGGAGCCAAAAAAGTGACAACAGCCAGTAGGGGAGGGGAGTGATCAGATGTCCATGAGAATGGAGGTGATGCTGGAGAGAAAAGATAGGAAAAGGCGCCTGGGGAGGGGCGACTGAATGGACCAGGGCGTGTGATTGCTGGCAGCCTAAAGATCCACTGGAGTCTTGTGATGATCACTGTGAAAGAGACCACCCATGAGACTGAGCATCTTCCTGATGCTCTATTCTGGGCCCCCACCCCCAGGGTGTGCAGTAGTTACAGAACTTATTCTACCTGGATGCCAGCAAAGCAACAGTGATCATTATGAGTGAACATTACTTAAGTAATTTCAGAAAAGGAAGTTGTTTAAGGGATGGAAAGAGACACAGAAAAGGCAACAGCACGGATGGGTTGGAGGTCCTAGCTGAGCTGAAGGTTTGTTAGAGCCTACAAAAATAGAAGGTAGGGTGCAGAAAACTTGATGCCAAAACATATACTAAGGTCACTGGTGAAACAAAGTCTGGGGCATGACCACAGATGCCATCAAAGGAAAAGGAAGTTCGTGAGTCATCTTGGAAACCCCAAAACCTACTGCCACCCTCAAACTGGTGGGAAGTTCTGAGGAACTGGACCCTCTGTCAGATGAGCCCCAGCAGTGTGTCAGGGTGCAGGCTCGCTGTGCTGGGAGGCAGAATCCAGCTCTCTGTGCCTTGCTGCCTTCCGCCCGGCTATGAGAGGCACTGACACAACCCTTGGTCACAGCAGTGACCAAGAAAACTATAAATAGTCTCAAATTTTGGGTTCACGTCCCATCTCTTCCAGGGACTTTCGCCCAGAAAGGGAAGTGGAACTTCTGGCAGTACTGGAGGGACCTCCCAGAGGACAACTCTGATGCACTCGGCCCAAGTTGGGAGGGGCCCTCAGGTTCTGTGAACGAGAAGCAAACCCAGTTCCCAGGAGGACTGGATGGGACAACTTAGCTTGAGTCTTGGTTTTGCTGACAGATGAGCTTAGCTGTATGGATGAGGTAAACCCAGGCCCTTTGTGGGAGCTGCTGGAAAACAATGATGTCCTTTGGCCAAGAAGAAACTGAAATGTGAGAGGAAAACAGGGGTGCACCCTGCAGAGCCAGAGGCCAGGCTGCTGCAGGCTGGCCTGAGCAGCAAGTCTCATCACCATGTCAACCAAACTCCTCAGGACAGTGCAGACACTTCCTTGACCCAGGAAGCCCTCCTATGCGACCCTGACCAGCAGCCAGTGCTTGCACTCTGGGCAGCCTCCGTGAAGCATGCCTGCCAGAGATGACCTCACACTCATGGAAAGTGAGGCCACAGCAAATCGATCCAGCCAAGCACCCTCTCCTCCAGCGGGGCCAGGCAGGGTCGGTCTGTTACTCTGTACTTTTGTGAGTCAGAGTTTTCAGTCTCAGGGCCATCAAAACAGACTCAAATCAATTTGATGTCCAAAATGACATGCAAATAGCCGTGTCGAAGGCCATTCTGTAATTTTCAGTTTATTAAAGTCAAATAATGGTAGCCTCTTGGAGAAGTTTGTTTTGGGGTGGGATTCAAGTTTGCCCTTTCTTTACTTGTGCAATTTGAATTTGTTTCAGTGTTTCAGGAAGTGACCAATCATTTTTGCATGAAAAATGCCCCAATACTTTGGCCACCTGAGGTGAATAGCCGACTCATTGGAGAAGATCCTAATTCTAGGAAAGACTGAGGGCAGGAGTAGGGGACGACAGAGGATGAGATGAATGGATGGCATCACCGACTCAACAGACATGAACTTAGGCAAACTCTGGGAGAGGGTGAGGGACAGGGAAGCCTGGCACGTTGCAGTCCATAGGGTCACAAAGAGTCGGACACAACTTGGTGACTGAACAAAAACAACTCCATCACTTACACTTTGAAGGACACTGACAGATACAGGGTCCTCTATGTTCCTCACTGATGTGGTCTGAAGAAAGGTTAAAAATGACCTGTCTTGAATTCCAGTTCTAGAATGATGGTATGAGAAATCCTATGGGCCCCTTTCTCAGCAAAACAACAGTAACTGGTGAAAATAGTTAAAAACAAAACCAATAATAACAATCTAAAGTCTCTCAAAATTGTTCTAAGGGCAGAGAGCAAAGAAGAAACATCATATATTCAAGAAATCTATTGACTCTTAGTTTTAAAAAGAACTCAGTAAGAACAGAAACAGTCTGTGGCACTTGAATCATAACCCACCCCCTACTTCACTCCATCCCAGCCTATCCTCACCAAATCAATCTAAAGGGAACTCTACCATGAAGCATGGATGTGGCCAAGATGATGGAGCTTCCTCTCCCATCAGATCCCAATCAAGGGGTACAGGATCTCACTGGAATAGGCTGGCCACCAACTTCAAGTTGCAGAAATTCCTGGTGAGCCTGGCTGAAAGGCCAGTGGCTCCCTTCCTCCACTCAATCTCATTCAAAGGGAAGAGCCTCTACTACAGGGGCAGCAAAGTGAGAATACTGGGGTCCCAATTTTCACCCCATTTTGTTTGTAGGAAAAAGACTCCATGTTGGGAAAGGCAAGCCGAAAAGATCAGAGGCTACCTCTTCTGCCTAGCACCTGGAGTAGTGGCTTACACATTTTCCCTAAGGAGAAAAACAGTTCCAAAGAACAGAATACTCTGAAAGTCTCCCCAAAAGACTGAATTTATTTGAATTAGGGTGTGGACAAATTCAAGCCTGAGCATGCTCTCAATTACAATAGAGATTTTGGTGGTAAGCATGTAACAGGAGACTGGTAGCTCTAAAAGGACAGTGAGCTAAATACTGGAGTGGGTAGCCTTTCCCTTCTCCAGGGGATCTTCCCAACCCAGGGATCCAACCCTGGTCTCCCACATTGCAGGCGGATTCTTTACCAGCTGAGCCACACAGGAAGCCCAAATTTAAGCTACTAGTTTACTAAAGATAATCAGGAAAACAGACAGTTATGAAGATTCCTCCTACAGGCAGAACAAATCTCAAAGACTTGCCTCAAAAACTAGCGCTACTAAAATTCAGTTGGATCAGAGTATAATGAAATTTATGGTTCCCAGGCATTGTTAAAAATAATAGGATAATCAGTGATCAATTAAGGGAGCCTAAATGAGGCAGAGAGCCAACAGAGAGAGCAGAGAGAGAGAGTCAAAGAGCCCTGCTAAAGCCACTGTTACAGTCCCAGGGTGACTGTGCACATGCTCAAGGCTGTGCCCTCTGAGGAGCAGCATCAGACGCTTCACACTACCGGGGAAGCAGACTTCACTACAACAGTCTAGCCAGGTCAAGGAACAAATCAATATGCAAACATCAACCAAATTAAGCCCCAGAGTAGAGGAGGAGACTCGGCATCCAGAGTTGTTACAATATATTGCCTAAAATGTCCAGTTTTTGAAAGCCAGAAAGAGAGAAGGAAAGCAACATAAAAAAAAGAGAAAGTGTGATCCAAATACAAGAAAAAGAAGCAGGCAATGGAAACTGCCTGTGAGATGGCCCAGATATTGGATGTAACAAATATTTCAAAGGAGCCATTTTCAATACATTAAAAAAAATCTAAAGGAAATCAAGCATACAGTACAGAAGTAAAGGAGCTCCGTATGGTGACACTGTCTCATCAAATAAAGAACGTCCATAAAGAGACAGAAAATTTTTAAAAAGAACCAATTGAGAGTTCTGGAGTTGAAAAGTGCAATTAGCAAAGGGCACAAGAGTGTATCTGAACTGGCAGAAGACATTTATGTGATCTGAAGAACTGAGAAAAAGAAAGAAGAAAAGTGAACAGAATCTAAGAGAAAGGAGGAACATCATTAAGGACATACAGCAGCAATAGAAAACTAATATAAGGTGTACGGCAGTAACAGTTCAAAGAGGGTAAGGAGAAATGGAGCTACATAGGAGTAACATTTCTCACTGGAATCAAGTTAGCATAAATCTGAAGTGCATTCTGATAAGATGTATGTGGTAATAGAGAGGATATCACTAAAATAACAATAGCAGAGTAAGGAACTCCCTGGTGGTTCAGACAGTAGAGAATCTGCCTGCAATGGGAGAGACCCAGGTTCAATCCCTGAGTCTGGAAGATCCCTTGGAGGAGGGAATGGCTACCCACTCCAGTATTCTTGTCTGGAGAATTTCATGGACAGAGGAGACTGGTGGGCTATGTAGTCCATGGGGTCTCAAAGAGTCAGACACCACTGAGCAAAGAGTTGGACAACACTTTCACTTTTTTCAGGGAACTCCAAAAATCTGTCCCTCCACAAAAGCAACAAATAACCTGGTAAAATATGTCAGAATCAACATTTTTTTTAACTTCAGAACTTGATAAAAAAGATTTTTTACAAGGGAAATGGTTAATGAGGAGAGGAGCTGCCGAATTTCAGTAACAGAGTGCTGTGGTGTTTTAATCTACCCACTTCCCATCTCCTACTCCCCACCTCAATGCTGGCCATGGAGAAGGCAGCCCACATTCTGTTTGTTGGCACCAGTGAGAGCAATATGAACCTCATTCCCAAAGAATTGTGATTTTGTGTTTTGACCTATCTAGTTGTTCCTTGAAAGATCAGCTCAGGGGCTTACTTTTGTTTCTCCTGCTTTGGCGCTTCCCCAGGGCTAAAGTGGATTCCTGGGCAGTGTTTGTTAAAAACATTTAAAGGCAAATGTATTAGCCATAGCCACCTGGGGCAACAGTCAGGACAATGCAAACAACACACAAATCAAAAAGCCTGGGAAGGTAGAGACTACGGAAGGAGATACTTGGAGAAATAAAGTTTTTGGAAAACTCTCACTTATGCCAAGGAATCTGGAAGGTCACACATATACCAGGACTAGAAACATTCTCAAAAAGACCTGAGAAGACCCAAAGCTTTCACCTCTGATTGACCTTTGAGCTTCAAGAAGGTAGGAAGTGAAGTTTAAGACAGAGTTTAATCTGGCTAAGCACTGAAAGTTGCTGCCACACAGAGCCAATCTGCAAAGACTGAAAGAGTATTATTTCTTCTTGGTCCAGAGCATTTATTGAAATATGCCAAACAAATAGCTAACAGGACAGAGATTTCAATGGCCACATACAACAAAACAGACTTTACAAAAATAGTTTATAAAAGTCACTAGGGAAACAACAAAAACCCACAACAAGCAGCAACAAACCCTGAGGAGGGAGGCAAATCTGATTTCCAGAGTTGTCAGATTACAATACTCAAAATGTTCAGTTTCCAGCAAAAAGCTTATGAGGCATGCAAAGAAACAGGAAAGTATGGCCCTTTCTCAGGCAAAAATGAAATCAAGAGAAACTTTCCCTGAGGAAGTCCAGACATTGGACTTGCTAGACAAAGACTGTAAATCAACTGTCTTAAATATGCTCAAATAGTTAAAGGAAACCATAAACAAAAGACCTAAAGCAAAACAGGATAAAGATGTCTCACCAATAGAGAATATGTGAGTATAGACAGAAACTAGAAAAAAGTACCAAAATAAATTCTGAAGCTGAAGATTATAACTAAAATGAAAAATTCACTAGATAGGTTCAACAGGAGATGTGAACAAATCAGTAAACTTAAAGATAGTTCACTTACCCAGGATGAAATCTAGGAGACCTGTGATAGACCTCCAATGCACCAACATACATATAATGGGAGTTCCAGAAGGAGAGCCAAGAGAAAAAGGGCAGAAAGGATATTTGAAGAAACAATAGCCAAAAACTTCCCAAATTTGACAAAATATCAATCTGCACAGCTAAGGATCTCCAAGTTGGATAAACTCAGATACATTCTGAGACACATTATAATCAAATTATCAAAAATCAAAGTCAAAAAAAGAATCTTAAAAGTAATAAGAGAGAAGCCACTCCACATTTACACAGGATCTTCAATGAGATTAACAGCTGATTTCTCATCAGAACTATGCAGGGATGAGAGAAACAGTGGGATGACATATTTAAAGTGCTGAAAGAAAAATATTGTCAAGCAAGAATTCTATATCCAGCAAAACTATTCTTCAAAAATGCAGGAAAAATCAAGATATTATCAAATAAACAAAAACTGAGGGAGTTTGTTGCTAGTAAGCCTTCCATTCAAGAAATGCTAAAGGAAGTCCTTCCAGTTAAAATAAAATGGCACTAGACAATAACTTGCAAGCTATAGTTCAAAGGGTCACAAAGAATCAGACATGACTGAGCACACTAATACACAGACTATAACTCAAATCTATATGAAAAATAAAGAACAGCAATAAAGGAAACTACAAATTCTTGGTTTGTAAGTCCTCTTTTTTCCCAATATTATTTAATAGACAAATGCATAAAACAACAATTATCAATCTATGTTAATGGGCACGCAATGCATAAAGATGTAATTCATGACAATAATATCATAAAAGGTGGGGGAGACTGAGGTGTATAGGAGTGTAGTTTTTGTATATTGTTTAAATTGACTTGGTATTCATTCAAAATAAGTTTTTATACATTTAAGATAATAATTACAGGATTTCCCTAGTGGTCCGTGGTTAAGAATCTGCCTGCCAACTAGGGGACACAGATTCAAGCCCAGCTCCAGGAAGATTCCACATACCGTGAGGCAACTAAGCCCATGTGCTGCAACTACTGAAGCCTGCACACTCTAGAGCCTGAGACCCACGAGAGAAGCCACCACAATGAGAAGATGCAACTAGAGAAAGCCTGCACACAGCAACAAAGACCCAGCACAGCAATAAATAAATAAATAAAATCTTTAAAGATAATAATTATAATCCCCTGGGATTACCACTAAGAAAATGACTTAAAAATATAGTTAAGGAAATGAGAAAAGACTCAAAACAACACAATAGAAAAAGTCAATGAAATGCAAAAAAAGCAGCATTGGTGGAATTGCAGTGCAAAAAAAGATACAACATATAGAAAACAAACAGCAAATGGCAGAAGTAAGCCCTTTCTCATAAGTAATTACTTTAAATATAAATGAATTAAATTCTTCAATTAAATGGCAGAGATTGGCAAAATAGTTTTTTTTTTTTTTAAAAGAAAACCATGATCCAACTATATGCTGTCTATAAGAGACTCAATTTTGATTCAAATACCCAAATTGGTTAAAAATAAAAGGTTGGAAGAACAAATTCCATTCAAATAGTAAGCAAAAGAGATCTGAGATAGCTATACTAATGTCAAACAAAATAGATTTTAAGTAAAAGAGTTTATATCAAAGAGGAACACTATATATTGGTGAAAGGACCAATCTACCAAAAAGATATAAAAATTATAAACACATATGCATCTAACAACAAAGTTCCAAAATATATGAAGCAAAAACTGACAGAACTGAAGGGAGAAATAGACAGTTCTACAATAATATTTGGAGGAGACTTCAACACTCCACTTTATTTTTTAATTGGGCTATAATTGATGTACAATATTATATGTTACAAATATACAATATAGTGATTCACAATTTTTAAGGGTTATCCTCCATTTATAGTTGTTATAAATACACTCCATTTTCAATAATGGATAGAACAACTATCCAAAAAATCAATAAGAAAACAGAGGACTTGAACAACCTATAAACCTACTAGACCTAACAGATATAAACAGAGGACACCCTCCCCCCAAATAGCAGAATATGAAGTCTTCTCAAATACAATAGAACTTTCTCCAGAATATCATGTTAGGCCACAAAACAAGTCTCAATAAACTTTTAAGGATTTAAATCAAATGAAGTATCTTTTCCAGTCACAATGGAATAAAATTAGAAGTTAGTAATGGAACAAAAAAAACTGGAAAGATTCACAAATGTACATAAATTAAGCAACACACTCTTTAACGACCAATGGGTCAAAGGAGAAATTACCAAGGAAATTAGAAAGTATCTTGAGAGAAATACAACATACCCCAAATTTATGGGATACAGCAAAAGCAGTACTCATCAGAAAATTTATAGCTGTAAACTCCTACATTAAAAAAATAAAGAACTCAAATCAATAAAACCTTATGCCTCAAGGAACTAGAAAAAGAGCAAACTAAAACCACAGCTGGCAGAAGAAAGGAAATAATATAGATTAAAGCAGAGATAAACAAAACAGAGAATAGAAAAACAATAGGGAGATTCAATGGAACCAAAAGTTGGTTCTTTGAAGTTGACAAAATTTAGCCAGACTGACATAGATAAATGAGGGAAGACTCAAATTACTAAAACTAGAAACAAAAGTGGGGACATTACTACTGACCTTATAGAAATAAAAATAATTACAAGAGAATACAGTGAACAACTGTATACTAACAAATTAGCTATCCTAGATGAAGTTTAAAACTTCCTGGAAACACACAAACCACAAACCAGGCAAGGGTGGTTCAAAACACAAAGATCAATCGGTGTAATGTTAACCCAAATATTAATAGATTTGAACAGATCCCTGGTGGCTACTGCAATGCAGGAGATGCAGGTTTGATCCCTGGGTCAGGAAGATTCCCTGGAGAAGGAACTAGCAACCCACTCCACTATTTTTGCCTGGGAATCCCATGGACAGAGGAGCCTGGCAGGTGCTAGTCCATTGGGTCACAAAAGAGACTGACACGACTTAATGGCTAAACAACAACAAAAATAAAATGTAAAGAGACAAAACTAGTATTGAAAAATCCCCAATAAAGAGAAAGCCAGGACCAGACTGCTTCTCTGGTGAATTCTACCAATCATTTAAAGAATTAACACCAAGCCTCATCAAACTCTTCCCAAAAAAATCCCACCATGACCATGTGAGATTTACTCCAAGAAGGCAAGGGTGGTTCAAAACACAAAAATCAATCAGTGTAATACAGCAGGTTGGTTGGAATGGCATCACCGACTCCATGGACATGAGTTTCAGCAAGCTCCAGGAGCTGGTGATGGACAGGGAAGCCTGGCATGCTGTAGTCCATGGGGTCGCAAAGAGTCAGACACTACTGAGAGACGGAACTGAACTGAACTGAATACAGCAGGTTAATGGAATAGAGGAAAATACAGCACGTAATCAACTCAATTGATGCAACAAAAAATATTTGGCAAAACCCAACACCTTGCATGATCATTCAGTTCAGTTCCATTGCTCAGTCGTGTCTGACTCTTTGTGATCCCATGGACTGCAGCACGTCAGGCCTCCCTGTCCATCACCAAGTCCCAGAGCTTGCTCAAACTCATGTCCATCGAATTGGTGATGCCAATCAACCATCTCACCCTCTGTTGTCCCCTGCATAGTAAAAACATTAATTAACTAGGAATAGTAGGGAACCCCCTCAACATGAGAAAAGGCATGATAAAAGTGACAGCTAATATTATTCTCAGTAGCAAAAGACTGAAAGCTTTTCCTTTAAGATCAGGAAGCAGATAAGGAAGTTCACTTTTGCAACTGCTATTCAACATAATACTAAAATTCTAGTCAGAGCAATTAGGCATGAAAAAGCAATAAAAGCCATCTAATTGGAAAGGAAGAAAAGAAAACTTCGTGAGGGGAAATGGGAAATGAGTGTTAAGGGGCAATGAAAATGTTCAGAAATTGATTGTGATGCTGTGATTACACCAAAACTCACAGAATTGTGTCCTTAGAATGGGTGAATTATACATATGATTATATATTAATAAACCTATTATAAGGGCTTCTGTGGTGGCTCAGCTGTAAAGAATCCACCTGCCAATGCAGGAGACTCAGGAGACATGGGTTTTGAACACTGGGTCGAGAAGATCCCCTGGAGAAGGAAATGGCAACCCACTCCAGTATTCTTGCCTGGAGAATCCCATGGGCAGAGGTGCCTGGTGGGCTAAAGTCCATGGGGCTGCAAGGGTCAGACACAACTTAGCAACTAAACCACCACAAAACCTATTATAAAGAAAAGCTAAAAGAATGACCTAATTTCTCTGAGTCATTCCCTGTCAAGCCCAGACTCCAGGTGATACTTGCTGGTGACCACATGACCACCCATATGTTGCTGCTGCTCTTGCTGCTGCTAGGTCGCTTCAGTCGTGTCCGACTCTGTGCGACCCCACAGACAGCAGCCCACCAGGCTCCTCTGTCCCTGGGGTTCTCCAGGCACCAGCTAATGAGGCCTCTTGGTCCTGCTTTGTGGCTTTTAGGCATTGCACAGTGCAAAGTCGTGGGAGGCCACTGAGTTAGTTGAGTTCTCAAGATGAAAGGAAATGAGTCTCCCTGGTGAGAGACAAGTACACTCTCCCTCACCATACTAACTCCCTTGCACAAACAGCTTCTGCTCGTGTTCCAACACTGCAGTCAGCCCATGGGCACTTTCCATTCTGCCCTCACAGGTGGCTTCTGACAGAGGGGCCCTGGGTGACTAAACAAGAAAGACCCAGAGACACCCAGGGCTCTACCTAAAGCTGGTGCAAGCAGAAAGAGCCTACGATCTGCATCAGATGGGCCTGGGTTCAAGTCCCAGCTGCTCCAGTTTCTAATTGTGCCATCTCCGAACCTTCCATTTCCAACCCATAAACGGGGTTCTCTCCATCTCTCCAGGCCTTTGTGAAAGAACATCATGAACTTATGGGAAAGGAACATCCACATGACACTGGAAGTAAAGCTGTGCAAAGGCTCAGCAGCCAGAGAAGGTTTGAGCTTGCTACCCCAGAAAAGCCTCAGGAATTGTATTTCTGCCAGTGAGGGATTCACTTCAGCACAGACCCGATGTGGAAATTATTCTCCAGCCAAAGAAGCAGAGCTCAAACCCTTTCTGCTGCCTCCTCAATTTCTGGATAAAACCAACAGGCCGATGCCTGAGAACATCACGTCCTCAGACGAGAGGCAGAAACCTGCAGGACCTCACACACAAGGAGAGGCTGGCTCCTGCTAATGAGGAGCAAGCAGCAGGCCTTCTCAGGCACCCACCCAGGAGCTGTGAGACAGAGTCTGAGAACTCACAGCGAGCTGCATGCACAGCCACAGACCTAGAAATGTTCTGGGGATGGTAACTGGCTCTGACACCTCCCCCCACACAGACCCAGGAAAGCGGATATCAAGCTCAGGTCACATTGGAAAACAGTCGGTACATTTTTCAAAAGGATAAACACAGAGTTACCATATGACCTAGCAGTTCTTCTAGGTTTGTTCCCAAGAGTAATGAAAATATATGTCAACACAAAAACTCACAGAGGAGAAGACAGCCCCAGAGGAGGTGTTGTATGCAGAAGAGGCTCCTAGGGCCCTGGGCGCAGGGCCTGGACCTGAGACTCTGTTCCTGCCCAGTTCCTGGCCATTCTCCCCAGGTCACCTTGTCATCCCCAGTTAAGTGAGGTGAACAGCCCCTCCGAGGGATGTTTAAGAGAAGGCAGGGCTCATAAAAGAGGTGCACAGGCCCAAGTTAGGCTACATGTATGTTTTGAAGAATGGTCCATATCATATTTTTTAATGCAGAAATTTTTTGCAGAATTACAAATTTCTGACTTCTCTTAGAAAACGAAAAGATCTGACAACACTGACCTTGCATCCTTGTAACAGCGACAATCATTAGAACAGAGGTTTTCTGGCTCATTGATTTCTGATCTTGTATTATCTGTCCGCTTCCACTTCCTTTGACTAATTTTTGCTTTTTTCTAACTTCTTACATTGGAAATGTATTTCTTTAATTTAAAGTACTTTTTTTCTATCATACAAATTACCATCCAAGTTTTGATATTTAGTGCTTTTATTATCATGCAGCTTTAAGCATCCTTGAAGTTTCATTTTTAGTCCTTCTTTGATCCATGAATTACTTAAATGTTTTTTATTTCCAAATAATGGGGATTTTTATTTGAGCAGTTATTAACTTCTAGCTTAAAGGCATGATGGTGAGGAAACAGGATCTGCATCCTAAGTATTCTTTTAATTTTCATGAGACTTGCACTTAACTGATCACTTTTTTTCATGAGAGTTATACCTGTGCTAGAGACAAATGAGGGACCTCTACTCATCGGATGCAAAATCTATCTACTTCCACTAAATCAAGCTCATTATTTGTGTTATTCAGAACTTTCTTGTCTTTGCTGATTTTCTGTCTACTTAATCCAACACTAACTGGGGAAAAAAATGGCTGAAATTTCATGAAATGATGATGGATTTGTCAATTCCTCTATTTCTAACAAAGTTTATGACAAATATATTGAGACTGTTTTATTGAATGAGTGAACCTTTAAAACTGTTCTGTCATCTTGGGGAAATGAACCCTTCCTCATTAGATGGTGACCCATCTTTCCTGGAAAATGCCTCGGGTCCACGGAGTCTGACAGTGATGTGATAGCCTGCCTTTGGTTGCCTGCTGTTTGCTCCCACTCTTCTCCTCTCAACCTTTTCCTGCTCTGGTGACAGCACAGTTTAGGTCTGGGGCTTGGTTTGGTTTAGTTTCTTTAACGTAACAACACTTGTCTGTGAAGAGGTGACTTTAATCCATTTACAATTACTCCGATAACTGATTAATTTGGACGTGTTTTCCCATATTCCTCTATCATTATGCTTCATGGTTTTGGCTTCCCTGTTCTCTTTTCTAATTCTTCTTTAAAAACGTGACTCCTTTTCCTCCAACATGCCCTCTCCTGGATATGCTGGCCGGCCGAGCCCTGACAGGCAGTCCACAGACACAGGCACACACAGACACACACGCCCACACCAGCTCCAGATCTGAAGATCAGCACCAGGTTGGTCTCCATGGCAGGCTCTCTTGGTTTTGGCATTTTCTCTTTGGGAACGGGGTTATTGTGGGGGATGGAGGTGTTATTTCTCAGATTCCACATTTCCCAGTTTACAGCTTGTCCAGAGCTGATCCACACCAGCATGAGCATGTCATCTTGGGAGGAACCTCAGTGCCACTTCGGAGTCAACACAGGAGTGGTAAGGAAGCCACTCCTTCAGTGGAAAAGTGCTGGAGTTTTTTTTATCACAGCACAGTCCCCACTGCTCCCTACTTCAGTGTCATGCCCCTGGGCTTCACAAAAGCACACTGCCTATTGTAGGCACATGAGATGCAGGCAGGCTCTGAACCCATACCCAGCAGCACCTTCCTTCTGCACTGAGTGCTATTTTGTGACTCTGTAGTAGCAGCAGCAGTAGTAGTCTTTTACATTCATGTCACTGGGCACCTTATACTCCCATAAAGAGGGGCTCCAGAACTCCACACCCTCCCTGGGAACTAGCCTAGAAAACGTATGTGACAGAGCCTTTATACTAAAGGTTTCCTGAAGAAATAAAGTTCTTTCATGCCTGTTTCTGGAGAGTACCTAGAATCAATAGAGAAGAGGTTATAGTCATAAGCAAGTCAGAAGAAAGAGCCAGGAGGCTGGTCCACAGGCCCTGCCAGGAGATTGAAGAGTGGTCAGTGTTGCAGGCACAGGCTCCAGAAGACATAGCATGGCCAACTACCCAGGAGAGCCAGGGCAGACAGAAGGGCCTCAGAGACCTACGAGGGATGAGATCGGGTTGGCATGGCGCGGAATAAACCATGGGCTTGCATACCAGATTATTTTAAAAGACCAGGAGTAAAGCCAGATCCAGAAGGCCACAAATTGCGTGTGTCCATTTAAATGAAGTGTCCAGAATAGGTAGATCCACAGAGACAGGAAGTCAATTAATACTTGCTAGGGGCTGGGGGAGGGTGCATGGGGAGGGACTACGAGTGGGTACAGGGCTTCCATCTGGGAGATGAAAAGGTTCTGGAGCTAAACGATAATGATGGCTGCACAACAATGAGAATATTCTAAAAAGCAGTGGATTATATACATTTTTTGGTTTCCCAGGTGGAGCTAGTGATAAGGAACCCACCTGCCAATGCTGGAGATGTAAGAGACGCAGGTTCGATCCCTGGGTCAGGAATATCCCCTGGAGGAGGGCATGGAAACCCACTCCATTGCTCTTGCCTGGAGAATCCCATGGACAGAGGAGCCCAGTGGGCTAGTCCATAGGGTTGCACAGAGTCACACATGACTGAAGCAACTTAGCGTGCACATACACACATATACATTTTAAAATAAAGTGGTGAATTTTATGTCACAAAAAATAAATTGTTAAACAAAAGTGTTAGTTGTTCAGTTGTGTCCAACTCTTTGCGACTCCATGGTCTGCGGCACGCCAGGCTCCTCTGTCCATGGGATTCTCCAGGCAAGCGTACTGGAGTGGGTTGCCATTTCCTTCTCCAGGGGATCTTCCCGACCCACGGATTGAACCTGGGTCTCCTGCATTGCAGGCAGATTCTTTACTGTCTAAGCCACCATGGAAGCCCACAAAAATATAAAGACCAGCAGAAATTCAAATGCTAACAGGAGTCCAGGGGAGACAGAAATGAGAGACTGCAGCTGGAAGGTTGCAGATCAAGCCCTCTCTAAGCCAGAGAAATATATTTTGGCTTTAAAAAAATGCACAATAGGGCACAGTGATGAAGGATCCCAAGCCCCAGATCCCTGGCCCGGGGAGTCAGTGGAAATACTGGGGACTGAGAAAGGCGCACACATTCCACCCCCAGGGCCCCTTAGCACCCATCCACTGGAGCCACGGGAGAGTAGTACAGGCCCAATGTGGCCAGGGGTCCTAATCTCTCACAGAAAGCTGGAAATCCATGTGTATATAGATCCTCTCAAATATGAGTTCAGTTTCCTCAGTTTATTGTGTAACACTGTGACAAACATACCACAGTGTCCAACAAGACCTATGGCTGGCAGTTCTCATCTTCCACTCAGTGTATAAGGTCTGGGGTGTACAGGGAAGGCTCCAATGAAAGGTTCTACCATGTTTCAGGACTACCCAGTGCCAGCTTCCCTTGGATGCCTGTCCTGGTGCAGCAGCAGATTTGATGACCCCCCCAACCTGCCCCAGGGCCTCAGTGACCCCCTACCTCAGGAGCCATGGCCTTACACTGTGCCTGCTCCCCTCACCTGACCTGATGAAGCAGGAGAGTGAATCAGTTTGGAACAAGACCTCCCCACCCAGGGCCCACCTGAAATGGGCACGGGACAGCAGCCCAGCAACCATCTGCCGAAAAAATGTAGTGTGTGTGGGCAGCAGCTTGTGAGAGAGAGCCTGACTGTCTGGTGGCCACAGATGGGGTGGAGCTTTCCCTTCTGTTCAAGGCAATGCTTCATTCCTCAGCACTGGGTCCACACTGGACCCATACTGCGTTCTTCACAAGTTTGATGGGGACTAATCCTCCCAACAACCCTACCTGCTGGAAATCCCCTACCTCCATTTTTCTGATGAGGAAACAGAGGCACAGAGGTGGAGGGAGAAGCCAGGATTTAAACCAGGTAACAAGAGCTCAGAGTCTGTGCTTTGAGCTAGCACACCCTGTCCTTCCTTGTCCCTGGAGCCCAAGCACAGCCACTTGGCCTTAGAGCCCGGCAACCATGCTCTGATAAGCTTCCTGGAGCTCACCCCAGCAGGGTAACAACAGCTGCTCGTTCCCTGGGCCTCTACAGTGTGTTAGCAGCACTTGGCATGGTTCATCCCCTTGTCTGCCTCTCCCTTCAAACAGGATTCCTCAGAAGCAAAGGCCAGACTGTGCATGTGCAATGCCCAGCACAGGGCTGGCACAAGGGTGCTTGAAAACACTTGTTGAATGGATGGACGGATGGATAAATGGATGGATGAGTGAGTGAATAAACTAATGAGTGACTAAACGAATTAATGAGTAAATGAATGAGTGAATGAATGGGTGAGTGAATGAGTGAATGAACAAAAGAGTGAATGGACTCTGGCACTGGAAAGTGAATTCTTTGTGCCTGTGACAATTGAATCAGGCAACAAAGTCAGGGACAGGGATGGTGGCAGTGTGATTTCTATGCATTTTGGGGGTAGAACTGGTTAGGCTTGTTCACAGATCAGCTCCGGATGGTGAGGGAGAGGCTGAAGATAATAGCCCAGGACACTTTCTTCAGAGATCAGCAATGCCAAGGCAGTCACTGAAGCAGGACAGAAGAAGGTGCCTGCCCATCAGGGAGGGGAGATTCGAACTTGAGCTCCACTGGTGTGCGCTCAGTTTAGGCCAGGCCTGCAGAGCTCCCCGATCCTGAATTTGGAATCCGCAGTAACTCAAAGCAACAAGGCAAGTCAATCCCAGAGCCCGAGGAGGGAGCAGAGAACCGCTCAGTGGCTCAGAGCTGGGGCTTGGATTTGGGTCTGAGGGTGTCTGACTCAAGACTGAGGCTTCACAGCACCCGGTGAAAACCTCCAGGAGGGCGTCTGGGGTGTGGGTCTGAAGCTGGGGAGAGGGGACAGGGCTGGGGCAGCTGAGGTGGCCTCTGGGTCTGAGTGGGCTGGATTTAGATCCACCTTCTCTACCGCCTTCCCTCCGTCCATCCATCAGCAGGGTCAGACCCTGCCCACCATTCAGCCCTGGAGTCCCCCTGTTACTGTTTCCTCTCCTGAGAGCCAACCAGGTCCTAATTCAGAGCAGGTCTGCAACCCCCTGAGGCAGGGCCAGCTCCCAAGACCGTGGGCCCTGGACTCATGGTGCCTCCTCTCAGCAGGTGGGAAAACTGCTGTGCTCCCTTGGGATTGGCCCTCAGCTGCTGCGGGAGCCACACATGACAGAGTCACTAATAACACAGGGCCAGTCTCCTTGTCTCCTGCTACCAGCATCCAAAGGGAGCAGGTGACTCTGTAGAAGCTGACGCGGGGCCAGGCTTCTGCCGGCAACATGTGGGCACATTCACCCTCCACCTCCCAGGCTACCTGCCCCACCAAGGCCCTCTGCACAGAAACTGCCAGGCCAGTCTGGCAGGCCCGGGGGTGGCTTACCTGCCCACACGTAAGCTTTGGCAAGTCACTCCATGAGCTCTCCATCACTTCCCCTCACCAATGTCTCCCACTGTGTGGCCTGTGCCCACCCAAGGTGAGTGCGCTCTGAGGCTGTCCTTCCTGCAGAAGGCCTGCAGGGTCTTGTTCTGGCCTCAGAGCACTGCAGCCCCGGGTCCCCTTCAGGAGGGAGCACAGGTGCCTCTCACGCAGGCCGAGGGCTCAGCAGGCAGCTCAGCCCTTTGTCCTGGCTTATCTAGTCCTGTGACCCCCCACTTGGGTCTTGGCTGCCCAAAGGGAAAAGGACTTGGGAAACCCCTCCAGGTCCCAAGGTTCATTCCAGGAAGATGTAAACAAGTCTGTGTTGTGCAGGTGTATGCCCGTGTACATTTGTGCACCACACGTGTGTTCACATGGACACATCTGTGTATATATGTGTATGTGAGAGAGAGAGAGCTTGTGAGTGTATAACTACCCACCAGAGGCCATCTTCCTCCTAGAGTCTCTCTCCATCACCAACCAGAGCAGGCAGGGCCACAGTGAGTCAGGGGGCAAGACAGGAAACTGCGGGGCAGAAGCGGTCTGGCACATCCCTGCAAACACTGTCTTCAGGAACAGGCCCTGGGTACTGGGCCTTTTGATATTTCTGAGAAACTGAAAACTAAGATTTTAACGTGAAACCTCTTGACTTTTAAGTGTTCACTTTCAGTGTTTGAAGACATTGTGTAAATCAAATAAAACATGTGAGGAGAGGGGTACAGCCTGTAAGCTACAAGTCAGGCCCGGCTTTGGCCCAACACCCCTGATTTTGTAAATGGGGAAACTGAGGCTGAGCCAGGGCCATGCTGAGCCCCTTGGCTCCCTCACCCTCTTGAGGCCGCCACAGCCCTTGGGGAGCACCCACATGTTCGAGGAACTGAAAGAGACAGAGAAAAGGGGGACTGGGGCCCTGGCTGCGGCCATCGCTGTCACTAAGGGCCCAGACTGAGTTTTCTGAGATTGCCCCAGGTGGGTCCTCTCCTTGGCATGTGAAGACCTTGCGTCTTTTTCAGTCCAAGGTCCCAGGACAAGGACAAGCCCTGTTTGTCCTACTGGTGAGTTTGCCAAGAATGTAAGTAGCTTCTGGGACACAGCCCAGAACAGAGGAGCTTAGTCACTTGACCAGAGTTCCATTGCACCTTCAACTGATCTTTGCTCCCCAAGCTGCAGGGACCCTGAGAAGGATGAGCATGCTGGGAAAGCAGAACACAGGACCCTGGGATGCAGCACCCAGCTGCACTGAGCAGAGGTCTACCCCCTCAGCCCCTCAGGCCTGGCCAGTGCAGGTGGTGACCCTAGCGCTTGTGGCAGGGGCCCGTCTCCAGGGGTCTGCCAACTGATCACAACCAAACGCCCTTCCCTCCCCACCCACCCCAGAGTCTGTCTGGTGGCCTTGATAGAGCCTTCCCAGCCACACGCCCTCCCCACTAATGCTCTGCAGATGGGCTTCACCACTGGCCTCCAAGAAAAACACGACCACGATGACAGCAGATCTCATAGAAATGGAACTGCTGGAAAGGTCTCTCGCGATATTCTTGAAAGGAAAATAAAAATTCCACTTGAGCGCGTTTCAGCTCCGCAGCATCACCAGCCACATGGAGCGCTTGGCCCAGCTGCTGCCAGGTTCCCATGGGCTGGGGTCCTGGCACTGAAGCCATCCTAGGACCCTCGAGCCTCCACTGCTGCTGCCAGAGGCCTGCGTGCTTCACACGCAGCTTTTGAAAATTTTGAATTAGCTTGCCAACATTTTAAAATGAAAAGGTTTTACACAAAATCGCAATTTCCGGCTACTCCTGAGAAACCAGAGGCCCTCCTGCAACTGACTTCACACTGGCCCACACCCTGGCAACGCTGGCATGGGAGACCCCAGCAGAAACACATGCTCTCCACAGCCAGCTGACCCCAGGCTCTGCGCAAGGCGGCAGGGCAGTGAACCCCTGTCCTTGGGGTCCTGGCCCATCTGGGGTCCGTGTCACTGCCCACCCAGCCTGCCCCTCCTAAGCCTGGTCACTGGGCACAGAGTGCCTGCACTCCAGCCTGTGGCTGCCCACAACTGCGGCTCTATAGGTTGGTGGGTGGGAATGAGCAACCCCTTGTCCCTGACCAGAGCCTTCGGCTCATGACCCGATCTGTACTGAACTGCAGTCAACTTGACCCCCTAGAGACTACTCCCCACAGGCCACTAGAGGTTTGTGCCTGGAGGCTCTGGGGATCCCAGAACGGCCCTTGGTCCCTCATCCCGTTGGACATCAGCAGACTGGCCTGGTGCTCCAGCTCCTTGTTCACCCAACTCCATCACCTGCCAAAGCCTACCTGTCCCCATACGCCTGGCCAGCCCTGACACTGGCCCATGAACTGTCAAAGCATTGAGAATAAACAGCGTTATCTGGCCCCTGGAACACACCCCATAGAAGCAGTTGGGCAAAGAAATCCCCCACACCGAGTTAGCATTTCTCCTCAGCCAGGATCCACAGATGGCGTTTTTCACTTGTCCGAAAGGTGAGTTCAGAGAGATCTGGATAGAAGCCTTCAAAAAAAAAAAGCCCAAACATACAAAGACCTTCCCAGGCCTGCACCTCAGCAAAGATGATTCTGGTAAGTGTCAACCTGGGTCTTCAGGAAGAGTAGGGAAGAGGTACAGATGAGAGGGCCCGGCTGGGAGCTGTGGTTCTGCTCCTCCCTGACCCTGGGAGGATGCTGCCAGCCTGGATGGGAATGTGGTTCTGCCCAGTGGGCAGTGCCCCACTCTGATCACCATGGGGACTACCTAACAGGACCCCCAAGATCCTTGCTGCTCCATCACTCTGTATTGCATCTGGCCATGCCTCTTCCACTTTACCGACAAAGGTCCGTATAGTCAAAGCTATGCTTTTTCCAGAAGTCATGTATGGATGTGAGAGTTGGACCATAAAGAGGGTGGAGTGGCAAAGAACTGAGGCTTTTGTATCATGCTAGAGAAAATGCTTGAGAGTCCCTTGGACTGCAAGGAGATCAAACTAGTCAGTCCTAAAGGAAATCAACCCTGAATACTCATTGGAAAGACTGATGCTGAAGCTGAAGCGCCAATACTTTGGCCACTTGATGTGAAGAATTGACTCATTGGAAAAGATCCTGATGCTGGGAAAGATTGAAGGCAGGAGAAGAAAGGGACGACAGAGGACTAGATGGTTGGATGGTATCACTGACTCAATGTACGTGAGTTTGAGCAAACTCCAGGAGATTGTGAAGGGCAGGGAGGCCTGGCATGCTGCAGTCCATCATGTCACAAAGAGTCATACATGACTGAGCCAGTGAACAACAACAATTCCTCTTCACTACTAGGGCCACCATGCCCAGGCCACAGTCTCTCCAGCCTCACGGCAGCAGCCTCTCATGGCTCCCTGCCTCTTCCCCTCTCACCCACTTCCATAGTAACTAGGCCATATGCTTCTCTACTTACAGCAGAGCAAACCACCCTCCCTCCAACCCCCACAAGACAGCCCACCACGATCTGCCCCTTAGAGCCTTAGTCTTCACTGGTCCTTCCTGCTAGACCAAACAAGCCAAGACCACTCCCCTAAGGTCACTCGCCCCTGCTCCCTCAACCCCTCCTTTCATAGTGAACTGCAATCCACAGTCCAGATCTCAACTCCAGCCTCCGGGTACTGTGTGGTCACTATGTGGCATCTCCCACTGTTCCTGTGCAGCCATCCCACTTGTTCACCGTGTATGACAGGTATGACACTGGGCTTGGGGCTGCTACGTCTGTCTGCTTCCCAGGCTTCCAGACCCCAGCCAGTGCCAGGCCCTGTGTCGGCCATAAGTAAATTATCAGCTGAATGCATTGAACAAATGATACCTGGGATATGGTGTCCACAGGGCATATGTTGAAAGACAACAGCACAGTGTCTGAACAGTAGCCAGAGTGTGCAGGGCCCAGCAAGGCCGACCTTCCACTGGCCCCTGGGCACTGCTGCCTGCTTCATCTCCCCACTGCAGCAGGGAAGGCACACAGCTACCTGACATCCCAGGAGGCCTGAGGCCCCAGCTAGGTCCCACCTGCACAAAAAATCCAGACCCAGGAGTACCGGAGCTGTTGCAGCAACAAAAGGGGGCTTCCTTCAGTGACGAGCCCTCAAATGTCTGCCAAGGGCAGCAGTGTCCTCAGGAATGAGGAACACAGGCCAGGCTTCCGGGGCAACAAGTTCACTCTCTCTTTTCATGGATACTGAAGCGTCAACTGCGTGCCAGGCACTCCACCCAGTGCTGGGGGTTTCACAGCAAGTCAAAGACTCTCCCCACAGCCGCTATACTAAACAACCTGAGACACCCCCTCACCCCCGCTGTCCGCGCCTCAGTTTCTGCACCCCGTAGGCAGAGCCTCAGCGCTAGGAAAGCCCCAGGTGTCCCAAAGATGGCCAGCCTTCAGGCAGGGCCCGGGAAACCCTGGGTCCCAGATTGCTCCTCCCTGCCCAGGCAGGAGTGAACTGCCACTGGCTTCAGCTGTGGCTCGACAACTCGTGAGCTGTGACAGTCAATGCCTCAGGTTCCTCATCTACAAAGTGAGCATAATGACAGCATCAACCAAGCTCATGGAGTGGTTACAGAGATCCATGAGCTGACGCACCTGCAGTGCTCTGGGGACCCCTGCCCAGGGGAGCTCCGCCGGCGCTCTGCTCTCCTCTGGCCCGGACTCTCAGGATTGCTCAGACGGCAGTGCCCCTGGGCCCTGTTCTCTGCCTGCCCCCGGGGCCGCCGTGCAGATTGAATGGCACACAGATGCAGGGCGCCTATCCTCACACAGGCCTTCAATGAAGGCACACGTCCCCAGACCGCCAACCGCCTCCAAGGGGAGGAAGAGAATCACCCACAGGCTGGGCTACAGAAAAACTGGCTTTTGTGCAACAAAAACTAAATAACGAAAAGGAAAAGGGGACTACAGCCTGGGGAAAAGGCCTGTATCAACCATGACAGAAAGGCAATATCTAAAGCAGATAAAGGGCTTACCCCAATATAAAAGACCCCAGGAGATGAACGGGCAAAGGACTTAAACAGGTAGGGGAGACATACAAAGTAATCAAACTCGGGGAGATCATTAGTCCTCACTGACCATCAAAGCAGCACAAATTAAAGCAAAAAGCAGCACTGCTTCACTGTGAAGCAAAGTAAAAGTGTTAGTCGCTCAGTCATATCTGACTCTTTGTGACCCCATAGACTATAGCCCACCAGCCTCCTCTGTCCATGGAATTCTCCAAGAAAGAATACTGGAGTGGGTTCCATTCTCTTCTCCAGGGGATCTTCCTGACCCAGGGATCGAACCCAGGTCTCCCGTGTTGCAGGCAAACTCTTTACCAGCTGAGCCACCAGGGAAGCCCAAGAATACTGGAGTGGGTAGCCTATCCCTTCTCCAGCGGATATTCCCCACTCAGCAATCAAACCCAGGTCTTCCGCATTGCAGGTGGATTCTTTACCAGCTGAGCCACCAGGGATCAACAAAGGATCAGCCAGCAGAGCCCTTGTGCTGGGGAGGACATGGCGACTCTTGGAGCCAAGGTGGGAAACCAGCCTGGCTGTGCCCCAGGACCGTGTATCTTGGATTGTTACCCTTGGATCCCATAATTATTTTGGTCATGTAGCAAGTTCTCCCTGCTTAGAGCCAGGGCTCGAAGGGATCCAGGTCATCATGCCTTTCAGGGTTAGCAATATATACCTATTCACAGAAGAACTGAGGCCAGGAGGGCCCCAAATTCAAATTCCAAGAGGGGTTGCACAAAGGGCAGGGTCAATACCACCATCCTGGCTGTGTGAGCTGCTGGCCAGTACTGCCTCCAGCCCGGCTGGGTGGACAGCAGACCTCCACCTGGAGGGCCTGAGAAGCAGGCGCGCACAGCCCATCACCACACTGTCATCAGCTTCCATCCACCTCAGCATGGGGCCCCCTCCGAGGCAGCAGGCTGGGAAGGAGGACCTGATTCACCACAAAGGCCAGGACACACACATGTCCAAGGGTCCCTGGACTTTACACTATGCTCAGCTGCCCCATCCTTCAGAGCAGGGCCTCTGACTCCCAGGGCAAGAGGACACGCGAGCACACTCCAGAACCTGTCCATCTGTGGGGTCAAGTCTGGGGTCCCTGTCCCCACTGCCAGAGTCTGGAAGCCAAGTGGGCTTGGCCTATGGCCAGCACTATCTCTTCTGGGAAATCCCTTCCTCTGAGCCGGGGAGAGAGGAACAGTGGGAGGGGCACAACTCTGAGGTCAGAGGTTGGGCCCCAATTCTGCCTTCTGCACTTGACCTGCCTCTCCTCCCCCAGCCTCCCCACCCCACACCAGGCTGCATCACAACCATCCACCATCCTCCCAGTAGCTCAGGCCTCTCAAAAGTCAGGAGCTGCCTTCGATCTCTCCCTCACACCCATGTCCTGTGAGCCCTGCCTCCAAAAGCATCCTGTGCTCATCCACTAGGCCATCTCGCACCGGCCATCAGGATCCCCCAGGCCCCCTGGGTACAGCCTTCCCTGCAGCCACTCTCCCCACTGACAGTCCTCAAAGGCTTCCCACTGCCAGGAGAATAAGACCTTACCTCCTCCACGACTCAACCCCATCAGCCCTCCCCACCTCCCTGGGCCCTGCCCTTCCTCTCTCTCCATTACTCCCTTACTCCAGGCACGTGGCCCTTTTTCTGCCCCTCAGCCACACGGGGCTGACTCCCGTGAAAGGGAGTGGAGCAGTCTCCTGGGCTGGGCTCTCCCACCAGCCAAGTGCATCTGGTCTCTGACCCAGAGACCCTCCCCCAACTCAGTTCACCCTTTCCTGGGTTTTGCTTTGTTCACAGCTTTACCCTTCTCTGCAGCAGTGGGCAGGGTGCCTGTTCTTAGCCTCAGTGTTCCATCCAGCAGTCCCGCTGTTGTTTGTGGTCTTCCCCCAGTGACTGGGAACATCACTAGAAGCCTGGCCCCGTCCAGCCCAGATCAGGCCTATGCAGGCCTAGCTCCCAGGCCACCTCTTCCATCAGGACCTGGCCCTGGACTCACCCAAATCCTGTGCCATCTTGCAAGCTCTCACCTGAGCCTTGACTTCATCCCAAGTGTGTAACTTTGTCCTGCCTGCACATCCCTCGAAAGGAATACCAGTTGGACTCTGCCACCAGGTTCTCCCATGAGCTCCACTCATAACTCTCTGAGGCCTTCCTTGCTCCAGGTCAAGGTGAGGCCCACACCCCAGGACTGAGGCCAGGCCTGTGGAGCCAGGTCAGGAGCTCTGGGAGAAACATCCCAACTCAAGAATCCAGCCCAAGTTCCAAACATGTATGCGTGGGAGTTTGTGTGCACAAAAGAGAGGGCCAGACTGAGGGAGAGACGCATAAAGCCTGCAGGCGGAGGGAGAGACAGCCAGACACCAACACTTCCGTCTAATTGCATGACCTTTTCCCAGCTCAGAGTTCCTTCAGGGCCAAGTGCACAGCACTGCTTGGTATTAATTTGAAAGAGAAATGGGTCAAGGAAAGTTGGAAATTTTTTATAGAAAACACTTCAGGCTTGGAGCTGGCTGAAGTGTTTGTCAACCTGCAGAGAATTCTGAGAGGAAACAGGCCTTGGTCAGAGCCCTCCAGCTGGTACAAACTTGCAGAATGTGGACCTCGGGCCCAACGAGCTTCTGGGCTATGCTCAGCCTCACTGCTTCCGGGGAAGGGCTTCTCTCCCTGCTGGACGGCCCTAGAGCTGTCTTTGCAGCCCGATCCCCTGATGCTGGGACCAGCACCTCTCCCCTGTCCTCAGACCCCTCTGCTTCACCAAGAGGCCTCTGTCCAGGGATCCCTCGTGGGACACCTGTCCCTCTGTCCCCTATTACGCAGAAAGCCCAGATCTCTTGCACAGCTGTCCCATGGGGTGTGGAGGGACCGTGTCAGGATGTTCGGGGCCCAGCTGCTCCCATCCCTGGCATGCCAGCTGACACATCTGAAGCACAAAGCATCACAGACATGTAAAGTGGCCACTGGAGACATCATATCTCTCCCAGGAACATCCCGGTCTGCTTCACTAGAGGCCAGCAAAGAGCAGGTCTGCAGAGCCCACGACTGGTGTGACAGCCAGACACACCACTTTCGCTAATTTAACTCCAGATGCACCCAGAGCAGAGCACGACTTTGCTTCTGAGATGGTGTGTTATCTGGAAGCCAGGCATAGTTACCATGTGCCAACAGAAAGCTCTTTAGGGGACATTCACTACACAATCCAAGGGGAAAAAAAGAAAAGAGGGTCAATGAATTGGGTCTGTGGAAAAGAGTTCCTCAAAGATGGGGTGGCAAGAGCAGAGAGGACCTCAAGGCCCGAGACAGCCCATGATCTTAAGCATATGTGACAGCAAGCACAGAGTGGGCACCATACCAAGGGTGAGGTGAGGATTAGCAGGCCCTGCAGCATTATACCCATTTTAGAGATGAGAAAACTGAGATGTGATGGGGTTGGGCACACTCAACCCCTAACCAAACTGCCCCTGGCCTCCGTGCTGGGAGCAGCTACTGATGTGCTCAGGTGGCTCCTCTAAGAACTGTCCCCTGCACCTCAGGCAGGCCAAGGCCAAGAGCACTATCCCTGGGTCACATTAGTCATCTGTTCACGGTGCTCCAGCAAAGATCCAGGTCCTTCCTGGGCCACGTTCACCTGGCCAGCACTACCCCTGAACCAGATTGCACACGAATGTGGGAGGAGAGAGGAACTGGGGAGGGTAGACCTGAGACACAGGGATCACTACATTTTTGTCTGAGGAGAGGAGCTGAGCTCGTGGGCTGTCTGCACCCACCAGGCCAAGTGCCGTCACAGACTGCATCTGTGGAGTCTGGGAGGAGGGGGCACGCCGGGCAAGTCTCCACTGCAGGAGGAGGTGGGCCAAGCCCCAGTCTGGCTGCAGGCCTCACCTCTGTTCTCACAGCCCACAGGGCAGAGCCCCTAGGCCACAGAGCCCAGTCAGAAAGACCCCAGCTCAGCCGCCAGCTCTGCAGCAGTCTCCTCAGTCTGACCCCAGATAGCAGCAAGCCTCAGCTGACCCAGCACAGGCCCCCACCCACCTCCCCAGTGTGAGGCCACGTCAGCACACTGGCATCTCCGGCAGCCATCCAGGGGGCTGACCGCAGGGCAGCGGGAGCACCGCGGCCTCTGCCAAGGATACACTCAGCTCTGAAACATGCCTCCCGGAGTCGGGCCAACTGCATCAGGTTTCACAATCAGGACTTCTCTTTGGGTTTCCTCTGGCCCCCAAGCCATAGGCACAGCCCAGGGTAGAATGAAGAGGAATAACCGAGAGGGCCCTGGGCATAAAGCACTAAGGTGCCCAGACTTTCAGCTGCAATGCAGTGAGCTGGCAACAGCCAGCTGGGCAGAGCATGGGCCAAGTCCAGTAGCAGAGCCCTTGAGTCACCAGCCTAAGAGCACCGCACCAGACCCCAGGCTCCCACAAATGGCACAGAGAGGGGTCCCAGCACCTGGACACTGGCCAGGTCTGGGGCTCAGTGTGCAAAGCCTGCCCAGGGCCTCTCTTGACCTCTCTTCCATTTCTGCTAGGACCTTAGCCTTCAACACTCTGATATCATGTAGGCTGAATCATGGCCCCCAGGATGTCCCATCCTAACCCCCAGAACCTGTGAGGATAGCCTCATATGGCTAAGGAGACTTAGCAGATGTGATTTAGCTAAGATCTTAAAATGAGAAAATTCTCCTGGAGTATCCCAGTGAGCCCAATATAATCACAAGTGTCTTTATAAGAGGGAGAAACTTAATACAGACAAAAGAGAAGGCACTGTGACCGCAGAGCCGAGGCTGGAGTGATGCAGCCACAAGCCAAGGAACGCTGGCAGCCCCCAGAAGCTAGGAGAGGCAAGGAATGGATTCCTCTTTCAAGGCCCCAGAGGGAACCAGCCCTGCTGACACCTTCACGTTAGCTCCTTAAGATTCATTTTGGACTCCTGACTTCCAGAAGAGAATAAGCCACTGACTTTGTGGTAACTTCTTACAGTGGCAATAGGACATAAACCACTACAGAGCAGAAAGCTTCCGCAAAAGGGCTTCCAGCAAGTTAGTGCCCCCTCCACATCCCCCACCCCATTACCCCATTACTCACCCCTCACCCCCTCCACCAGGCCTCATTCTTGACTGAGCCTTCTCCCTTATGACTCACACCCACTGCATCACCAAGGTAGGCCTGGCCATCTACCTACCACCAAGTGGAACCTTGCCCACTTCCCACTAGTGTCCTGTCCTGACAGGGCTACGCTCTCTCCCTGCATCACTGCTCTAGGCTCCCTGCCTCCAGCCTGGACCAGAGCAAGCTGGTTACAACACAGGACTGTCAGTCCCCTTCCCTGCTGGGGTTGCCTGCAGAACATCACGCAGTCCCTGCGAGCTCTCAGCATCAGCTCCAGCCCTCTGGTCCCCGGCCCTGAGTGCCCATCGTGAGCTTCGCTCTTGGTTCCTTAGCCGTCTGGAAAAGTCTATGGATCAGGGAAATGGGGCGGAGACATGCAGCAGGTCAGGAGGGGAGGAAAGGCTGCGGGCCACCGGGTGGAGACTGTGCAGGCGGGCCACACTTGGCCACGTGGAGAAGCCACGCAGTGCTGGCACCTTGTCCTCGCTCTCCTCACAGGCTTTCCTTGGCAGCAGCAGGGCACAGCACTCCTGAGGGCACCATGCCTTCTCTGCCCCACCAGGGAGGATGGTGCAGCCTGACAGCAGCAGGCAGAGGCTTGGCACGAGCTGTTTCTGAGAGTGAGGCAGCCGAGGTCACAGGCACTGAGCTGTCTGCCTTCTCTGCCTTCAGCCCAGGGCCAGATGTAAGGCAGAGTGGAAGACTCTTCAGCCCACTAGCAGCTCAGCAGGAGCTCAGAGCCCCTCCTTGTCCCGAGGCCATGCCCAGGGACTGCAAGAAACCTGTGGAGAAGGATACATGACACTTCCACCTCCATGTCTCTGAAAACACAGGCGGTCAATAGGGGTCATTTTTTTATTTGGCCCATATGGTGCTTTTCAGAAATCTGAAGCAACAATTTAAAATCAGGAGAGTTCACATCAAAGTTCTGATGTCTGGATTCTCTTAACAGCAAAAGGATTGGCTGCCCCAGGCGCACACTCCCACCAGGTCTTGGTCAGGGGAGCTGAGGACAGGCTGCCCCTATGGACGAAGACTATTGTCCATCCTGTGCCCACGGTGAGGCCAGGGCCAAATGCCACATGTCACTGTTGTATCCATTTCAGCAGAGACTTTCATGTTTGTATCAAAAGAAGGAAAATTAACACCGGGCCAAGGGTGGGGTAATTTGTTTTCTTATCCTCTGCCACTCCCCTCACTGGCATTGCCTGTCAGGCCCTGCAGGTCTCTGAGTTTGCAGCCCTTGTCTTGAGACAGCAGGACTTGTTGCAAATGTGCCCGGCAGAGTGAGACCACTTGCTCAGTGTGTGACCCAAGGACCTTTCCCACTCAGTGGGGACTTTCCCAGGGTCCCAAGTTCAGCCCTCCTTGGTGCGACCAGTAAGGCCAGTATCTCAGTATACTTCATCTTAGGGTCAGACCAGCCATAGCACACCAGGCCCCACAGTCTGGCTGAGACTGCACTACGGTCCAGCAGATGCAGAAGAGGGGCATGGGGACTGCCTGGGCTGTGCCTGAACATCGTCCCCCGAGAAGGAGTGAAGCGTGCCTGCAGTGTTACTCCTCCACAGATGTGCAGCCCCATTCACGGCATAGTCAGCCTTGTAAGGGAGGCTCTCTTACTTCCTATAGGACTGATGCTGAAGCTGAAGCTCCGATACTCTGACCACTTGATATGAAGAGTTGACTCACTGGAAAAGACCCTAATGCTGGGAAAGATTGAGGGCAGGAGGAGATGGGTGCAATAGAGGATGAGATGGCTGCATGGCATCACTGACTCAATGGACATGAGTTTGAGCAAACTCCAGGAGATAGTGAAGGATAGGGAAGGCTGAGTTGCAAGAGTCAGACTCAACTTAGCAACTGAACAACAACAACAACAAATAGACTGGTGGTCCCCAAAGATACAAGGTCCTAATCACCAGGACCTGTGAGTATTATATAACCAAAAAAGGGCTTCATAGATATGATAAAATTATGGATCTCAAGAGGTGGAGATCATCCTGGATTATCAAGGTGAATCCCAAATGTAATCACATGCACCCTTAAAAGAGGGAGACTGACATCACTCAGAAGCAGAGGAAGCACTGTGAGCATGAGAGCAGAGGCTGGAGTGATGCAGCCACAAGCCAAGGAATGCCGGCAGCCCCCAGAACCTGGGAGAGGCAAGGAACAGACTGCCTCTAGAGCCTCGGGAAGGAACACAGTCCTACCAACATCTTGACTTCAGCTCAGCGACACTGACTGCAGAATTCTGTCCTCCCAGAAAAGGGAAAAGAATGAGAGAATTAACTGCTGTTTTAAGCCACCCAGGTGATGGTAACAAGCAGCCTGAGATTTGGGGCATGACATGCCAGGATCACGCATATGAGCTCTGAGCAGGGCTTCCAGGCTGGAATGGGGCTCCTCATCCCCCATGCCCGCTGGCCCTGGCTACTCCTCAACAACCTTAGACAGGGTTAACAGATGGCAGCTAGGGCAGTGCTCAGGCAGGGCCCTAGAACTTGGGAGTGAGGCTCTGTCCATGCTTGTGTGTAAATGCAAATACACATGCATGCATACATATGCAAACACCAGAGAAGCCAACATTACACAGCACACCTCCCAACATACTGCCCTGGGCACAAGTCTGGCCCTGAGGAAGACTGAGAAAGGCACTGGGGTGCTGGAGAAAGGTCTAGCCCAGAGGAGTCCTAGAGACACCCGAACTTCCTCTCCCCAAAAGGCCACAATGGCACCCTGGCCTCGGAGCTCTGCCTTTCTGGCCCAGACAGGCTCCCAGGCCCAGCAGAGCCAAGCAGAGACACTTCTGCGATACCAATGAGGCCAGTGAGGGGGAAAAGTCACCCTGGTCTCCTTCAGTCCCTTGCCTACCCTAGTGCCCTCCTCCAGAGTCTGAAGGTGTGGGCTAAACTGCCCAGGGCAACCTCCAACCCTGGCCTGAGTCCTGGAAGACACTCTAAAACCTTCATTTTCCATCCATTTCCCTGGGCAGTCAGCAACCCAGTAGCTAACCTCAGATGATGGGGACTTGGTGACAAGGATGCTCCGAGGCTCTGTGAGCCCCTGAGACCACCCCAGGAAGTCTACTGGCTGCTCAGGGAAGCCAAGGCAATGACAATGTGTCTCAATGCTCTGGAAGAGCTGTGTATAACACCCCCCAACAAACCCCTCACCCCAGCCACACCAATCCCCCACAGGCACCCTCACCCATAACCACACCACCCTCCACAGGCACCCCCACTCCAACTCTTACACTGGGAGATGCTAATCTCCCAGACCAGGAGGCTCAGGACAGGTGTCCCCGCTTCCCCTTTCTCAGAGGACCCATTATATCCATTGTCCTTGATAAATGGCCAGGGTATTTCAAACATGCTTACAGAAGTTGCCTCGTGGAGGGCAGGAGGAAGCTTCCAGTTAGTACCTCCTGCCTTCTTTGATCGGAGACACACATCAGAATTCATGAGAAGAAAAGATCCCTTAGCTTATACACACACACACACACACACACACACACACACACACACACACACTGAAAGACTTTGCACAGAGGCCCTGGTGTTCCGTGCCCAGTAGGTCATGTCGTGTTGCAGGAAAGAGCACGGAGCAAACATGCTCAGACAAGGGCATTGCTTTTACGTGTCTACCAGCTGCCACTGCGGGCCCTGACAAGGCTGGGGCAGATGCAGAGTGGGACCGTCTGGGGTCACCACAGGCCCTCAGACCAGCCACAGCAAAAATGTGTCTGGACCACCTCCAGCCAGTGAGTGGGCCTCAACCCTGGGCGCAGGGGAACGATCAGGCACATGCAGGGAGAAATGTGCTCTCTGTGGACGTCGTCCACACAGGGTCACGTGGACACCAGGCAGGGACACCAAGGAAAGGAGGCTTGGTGCCAGACTCTGGGCCTCTGGCTGAGACCTACTACCTTCAGCATACACACCCACAGCCCCTGGCTGAGGTCCAGAGCTCAGTCCAGAGAGCCCTCCACCCCCACCCCATTTCAGCGCAGCCTCAGTGCCAGACCCGAGCAACTGGCCTTCCCTAGAATCTTCTAAGGTCAATGGTTTCTTGGCTTGTTCTGAGTTTGGAATCCCTTTCCTGTGTTCTGAGTTTAAGCTCTCACCAGAGACAGGCGGATGAGGTTAGGGAAATGATTCGAGAGATGTCAGAGGCCAGCAGAAGCCTGGGAAAGAAGGCCAGGCCATGAAGGAGGACGGCCATGTTCACAAGACAAGGTAGCACATGGATTTAGGGATTGGCAGCCTGACCTGGGCACCTGGAAGCCTCAGTGTGCAGGCTCCACCTCACCCGGCCTAAGTCCCCCCACCCCACCCCCGCCAGGAAACCCCCTGAATCTTCCAGTAAAGGCCAGCCCAGAAGCACCAAAACCAAAGTGGCCAGCCCTCAGCTCTCTGAAGCACAGGCATTTCTAACCACTCTGGACAGATGAGAAAGCAGAGGCCAGAGACCCAAACCTGCCCAAGGGCAGCCAGCCAGTAAGGAGCAACACCAGGGCCCTGATCCCTGATCTGAGGCACAAGGCCTGCCCCATTTCCACTCCTGCCCTCACCCAATGGGATTACTCTCCATTGCTCCCCATGCAGAGAAGCCCAAGGGTAGGAGAGATAGGAGGGGCTGAAGCTGGGAAGGCCAGGAAGGCAGCGTCTGGGGACCCTCTCCACTGTTGGCAGACAGCCTGCAATTCATCATCTGGGAAGAGGGGGCAGCCAGAAGTATTGATCGACTCTACAGAACACTGGGCTTCCGGATGGAACAATTCCTTTGCAAAAGTATCTGATACCATTCCTTGAAATTAGAATGGTGCCCTGCCAGGCTGCACCCAATTTATCTGTCAGCTGGGAACTCAGAGAGACCTAAATTAAATGAGCCGGGGCTGCTTGGGGGCAATGGGAGCGTCTTGGCTAATCACAGCACAGCTGGGCTGGCCCGGCCCAGTGGGGCCTCTGGGGTTTCCTGTCAACATGCAGATGAGTTTAACTCAAGGCCCAGGCCTCGGTGCCCTGCCTGCTGCCACCTGCTGTGGCCATGACTGAGTGCAGCCAGGGATTTACAACTGGAAACTCAAGGCTGAGCCCACCCTGCCAGAGCCAGGCACAGAGACAGGGCACAGCAAGGCCCGCCAGGACCACGGCCAGAACCCAGCCTGGCCTTGCTGGAGCCAAGGACCTGAGATTCTGAGAACACTGGGGAGGTCTGGGCCAAAGGTAGTAGGTCTGGCCTCCCAGAGGGCTCTGAGGGCTGTACTACCTGTCTAGCAGCTCCTGCCTCACTCCTGGGCCCAAGAGCGTGGTTGGCTCTAAGTTGAAACAGATAAAACCACACAAGTGTGTGCACAGGTTGCTGAGGCTGTACCTTTGGGCTCTCTGTGGCGCACGCCCCTCCCCTTCTGCCTCCCAGAGGGAGCAGGATCCAATCGGGGCCAAAGAAACACTCAGGGCCTTTGTGAGCCGAGGCACAGGCTCCCAGACATGGGTATGGGACTCAGGCTTGGTCTGGGTCTTGCCTGCTCCCTGACACTAGGTAAGACCCTCAGGCAGCTTTTACTGCCTGCTCAGGACTTCCCAGGTGAAGCTAGTGGTAAAGATCCCACCTGCCAATGCAAAAGACGTAAGAGATATGGGTTCAGTCCCTGAGTCGGGAAGATCCCCTGGAGGAGGGCATGGCAACCCACTCCAGTATTCTTGCCTAGAGAATCCCATGGACAGAGGAGCCTGGCGGGCTACAGTCCATGGGATCACAAAGAGTCGAACACGACTGAAGCGACTTGGCACACACACATTCTCATGGAGGCCTCAGGCCTACAGGTTTATGGCCCACATACACCCAAATCAGAGGTCCCCAACTCAGCATTCTAGCACCTACACTGTGCTATGTGGTCAGCAAGGGTGGTCTCAGTCCAGGCCTGGGATCAGACCTACAGAAATGATGCATGGATACCCCCAGGGGAACATTCAAGGTCTATCGTGCAACCTCCCATCTGCAGCAGCCTTACCTGTGTCCAGGGCCTGTGGCTCCCCTAGAGGAGGGGCTCTGAAGGTGGTCGGTCGATGATACACCACATGTACACGGCCCTGCTCAGCCTCCTTTGCCGCCAGACCTTTCTCCAGGGGCTCAATAAAGAATTCTTCCTCTTCCATACGGATCAGGCCAGCCTGCAGGGCAAAGATGAGATTGTTCAAATTCCCAGAATGCAGCAGACCAAGGAGCGGAAGCAGTCAGGAGGGCCTCAGAGAGCAGAACTTCTAACCTGGCTGCGCAGGGCCCAGTGAACCCCAGCTAGGTGTGAGGCTTGAACCCCAGGCCAGGAAGGGCATGAACAGGTGGCTACAGAGGCCCCATCACGCAAGAGCCTCCACTTACAGCCATGAAGGCCAGAGCCATTTGGGAATGGTGAACCCTGTCTGAGGAAGGGATTCTTGCCTGGTTCATCCCCACCCCCACCCCCCGGAGCTCAAAGTCCAAGACAAAGGCCAAAACTCTCAGCCAGGGACTGAATCTGCCACAGATATGTTCAGTTGGACACAAATAGTATTTTCAACATTCTGAAACCAACCCTTAAAATGATATGATTTCATGTTTCACATATGGAATTCCATCTTCCCTTGGAAAATGCAGACTCTGACTAGAGTGCCTGGTGCCCAGCAGTGGACCCATGGATGGAGCACACCATTCAGCTGCAGGCCACAGTCCCCACTGCACATCCTTTTATTCATGACAGTCAGCAGCCCAGACTGCAGCAACTGAACCACTGCCTTCACCTTACAGCTTCCACGCTGTAAGGCCCTCAAAGGACCCCCCGTCCCCATCAGGGTTCAAGCCGCTCTATACTCTGGCATCCAAGATGCTCAGCCTGCAGCTGTCCTCTCTGCCCCCAGCTCACACACCTCACACCAGTCCCTAAAATAGTCCTGTCCTTCCAATACAGTGCAGACCACCCAGCCTTCAGGCTCCTGAATCCACGGAGCCCTCAGCTAGGGAAGACCTGCTGCTTCCCCCACCCTTGGCCATCTGATAAACTCTAATTCTCCAAGGCTTGGCTCAGACCCCTCAAATGCCACCCCCCAACTGCAGCGACATGGCCCTGCCCTCCCCTTGAGGCCATCCCACCATCACTGCCCCACTCAGCTCCCATACTTTTGATTCCATAAACCAATTGTCACAGTAGGAGTCTCCACTGTATCAAGCTGCAGATGTATTTTCTTTAGATCATATATACTTACGAACTACTCATGGTTTGGAATTTTTTAAACCACTTTTTTGAGGTAGAGCTGACACGTAAAAAGATGGTACATAGTTAATATATACAACTCAATAAGTCTGGGAATGAGTATACACTCATGAGGGCTTTCCTGGTGGCTCAGATGGTAAAGAATCTGCCTGCAATGCAGGAGACCCAGGTTTGATCCCTGGGTTGGGAAGATCCCCTGGAAAAGGAAACGACAACCCACTCCAGTATTCTTGACTGGAGAATTCCAGGGACAGAGGAGCCCAGCAGGCTACAGTCCATGGGGTCGCAAAGAGTCACACACGACTGAGCAACTAACACTTCCATTTTGACTTTCACACACTCGTAAAACCATCACCGCCATGAAGGTCATAACCATACCCATCACCTTTCATAGTATCCCCCTACACTTTTTATTGTTATCACTTTTTCTGCAATAAGAACACTATATGTAAAATCATCTTAGCAAATTTTAAGTGTATTAAAGGCTATTTTTGATAGAGTATTGTTAGTTATAGGCACTGTGCTGTATAAGATTTTCAGTACCTACTTATCTTGCATACTGAAATTTTGTACTCTTTGACAATGACCTCCCATTTCCTCCTCCCTCCAGCCCCTGACAACCTGTGGTTATGAGTTTGGCTGTTCTTGACTCTACACATAAGTGAGCTGTTACAGTATTTGTCTTTCTGTGTCTAGCTTATTTCACTTAGCATAATATCCTCCAGTTTCAGCCATTCTGTGCAAGTGGCAGGACTGCCTTCTTTACAAAAGCTGAATAAAAATATTTCCATTTCAACAGCATCTGTAGAATACATTGTACATAAGTACCACATTTCTTTACCAATTTGTCATGCACAGATGGACATTTGGATTGTTTCCATGTCCATTGTGAATAAAGCTGTAATGACCATGGGAGTACAGATACCTCTTCAATATCCTGTTTTTATTTTCTTTGCGTACATTCCCAGAAGTGGGATTATTGGTCACATGGTAGTTATATTTTAATTTTTTGAGGAACCTCCATATTGTTTTCCATGGTGACTAAGCCAATTTCATTTTTTTGCATTCAGTTTTCCCAACACCAAGACACTATCTTTTCACATTGAACATTCTTGGCTCCCTTATCAAATATAAATTGACTGTATATGCATAGGGTTATTTCAGGGTTCTTGATTCTGATCCATTGGTCTATGTGTCTGTTTTTATGTCAGTACCATACTGTTTTTATTACTAGAGCTTTGTAGTATGTTTTGAAATCAGGAAGTGTTATGCCTCCAGCTTTGTTCTGTCTCAAGGTATTTGAGGTATTTTTATGGTTCCATAAAAATTTTAGGATTTTTTTATATTAACTATGGACATTTTGTAAATATTAACTTTTCTGATCCATGAACTCAGTATACTTTTCCATTTACTTGTGTTTTCTTCAATATCTTTAATTAGTATCTTTACATAGATCTTTCAATTCTTTGGGTAAATTTATCCCTAAGTATTTTACAGTATCAGATGCTATTGAAATGGAAATATTTTATTTCTTTTTCAGTTCACTATTGGTGATTTTGTATGTTAATTTTGTACCCTAAAACTTTACTGAATTTATTAATTAGTTCTAACAGTGTTTTTGATGGATTCTTTAGAATTTTCTATATACAAGATCATGCCATAAAGAAACAGATACAATTTTACTACTTCTTTCCTATCTGGATGACTTTTATTTCTTTCTCTTGCTCTGGCTAGAACTTTCAGTATTATTTTCAACACGTTGTGAGAATAGGCACCCTTGTCTTATTCATGATCTCAAACAGAAAGCTTTCAACCTTTTACTATTGTGCATGATATTAGCTGTGGGCTTGTCACATATGGTCTTTATTATGTTGAGGTATGTTCCTTCTACACTTAATTTGTTTAGAGTTTTTATCATGAAAAAGGTTGAATTTTGTCAAATGTTTGTTCTGCACATATTGAAATGATCATATTAATATAAATTTTATTTTTCATTCTATTAAGGTGGTATATTACATCTATTGATTTTCATATGTTGAATCAACCTTGCACCCTAGGGATGAATCCCACTTGATCATGGTGTATAATCCTATTAACGTGCTGTTGAATTTGGTTTGCTAATATTCTGTCAAGAATTTTTGCATTTATATTCATCAGGGATATTGGCGTGTAGTTTTCTTTTCTTATAGTGTCCTCATCTGGTTTTGGTATTAGGATAATGTTGGCCTCACAAAAATGAGTTTAGGAGTGCTCCTTCCTCTTTAAATTTTTGGAAGAGTTTGAGAAGGATTGACATTAATTTTTCGATAAACGTCTTGTAGAATTTACCTGTGATGTCATGTAGTCCTGGGCTTTTCTTTGTTTGGAGATTTTTGATTACTGACTCAATCTCCTTACTCATTATTGGTCTATTGAGATTTCTATTTCTTCATGATTCAGTATTGGTAGGTTGTTGTGTAATTCTAGTAATTTATTCATTTCTTCTAGGTTAGTCAATTTGTTGGTATATACTTATTCACAGAAGTCTCTTACGGTCTTTTATATTTCTGTAATACCCAGTTGCAGTGTCTCCTCTTTCACATATTATGAGTCCTCTTTTTCTTGGTAAGTCTACGGAGAGGTTTGTCAATTTTTTTTTTAAAGCCAACTCTTAGTTCTGTTTACCTTTTTCACTGTTTTTCTATTCTCTATTTCACTTATTTCTGCTTTGATCCTTGTTATCTCTTTCCTTCCACTACCTCTGGGCTTAGTTTATTCATCTTTTCCTAGTTCCTTCAGGTATAAAGTTAGGTAGTTTATTTGAGATCTTTCTTTTTTATTGTATGCTTTTATTGCTATAAACTTTCATATATATATTTATAAATATGTATAAAATTTACATGTAAATTTCAGAACTGCTTGTATTATAAAATTTCAGAACATATATAAAATTTCAGGACTGCTTTTGCTATGCCACATAAGTTTTGGTATGCTGTGTTTCCATTTTTGTTTGTTTCAAGACATTTTCTTTATTTCCCTTTGATTTTTCCTTGGACCCTCTGGTTGTTCAGCAGTGTGTTAATTTCCATGAGTTGTGAATTTTTCCGTTTTCCTTTGTTATTGATTTCTAGTTTCAACCACTGTAGTCAGAAAAGTTACTCGGTATGTTTTCAGTCTTTTACATGTGCTAAGACTTGTTTTTTGGCCTAATATATGACCTCTTTTGGAAGTTGTTGCATGCAGGCTTGAGAAAAATGTGTATCCTGCTAATATTGGGTGGAAAGTCCTATGTCTGCTAGGTCCACTTGGCCTGCAGTATAACTTAAATCCAATGTTTTCTTATCGATTTTCTGTCTGGATGATCTAAAGTCTCCCTCTATTATTGGATTGTTGTGTATTTCTCCTTTCAGATCTATTACTATTTGATTGAAAATTTTAGATGCTCTAATGTTGGGTGCATATACATTCACAATTGTTATATTCTTATGCTGAATTGCCACTTGACCATTATATAAAGACTTGCTTTGTTTCTTGTTACAGTACTGACTTAGTCTGTCTTGTCTAATAAGTAGAGCTTACCCCTTTCCTCTTTTGGCTTCCCTTTGCATAGACTATCTTTTTCCATTCCTTCACTTTGAGTTTATGTGTATCCTTAAAGCTAAAGTGAGTCTGTTGTTGGGAGCACATAGCTGTGTCTTGCTTTTGTTTGCTTGTTTTTTAATCTATTCAGTCATTCTGTCTTTTGATTTGAGAATTTAACCCACTTACACTAAAGTAACTGTTGATAAGTAAGGACTGATCAAAGCCATTGTGTTAATTAATTTCTGACTTTTTTATAGTTCCTTTCTTCCTCTCTTCCTGTCTTCTTTTGTGAATTGATGATTTTCTGTAGTGGCATACTTAGATTCTCTTCTCTTCAGTTTATGAATATGTTCATGTTGTGTGTATAAAGGTTTTTGTTTTGTGGATACTGAGGCTTATTTGAAACATATTATAGATACAAGTGTTTATTTTAAGTTAATAATTTAATTTCAATTACATGCAAAAACTCTGTATTTTTATCCCTCACTTCCACATTTTATATTTTGACATTATAATTTACATCTTTTCTTCCAGATGTTCAAGCTGGTTTTAGAAAAGGCAGAGGAACCAGAGATCAAATTGCCGATATCCGCTGGATCATCGAAAAAGCAAGAGAGTTCCAGAAAAACATCTATTTCTGCTTTATTGACTATGCCAAAGCCTTTGACTGTGTGGATCACAATAAACTGTGGAAAATTCTGAAAGAGATGGGAATACCAGACCATCTGACCTGTCTCTTGAGAAACCTGTATGCAGGTCAGGAAGCAACAGTTAGAACTGGACATGGAAAAACAGACTGGTTCCAAATAGGAAAAGGAGTACGTCAAGGCTGTATATTGTCACCCTGCTTATTTAACTTATATGCAGAGTACATCATGAGAAACGCTGGGCTGGAAGAAACACAAGCTGGAATCAAGATTGCCGGGAGAAATATCAATGACCTCAGATATGCGGATGACACCACCCTTATGGCAGAAAGTGAAGAAGAACTAAAGAGCCTCTTGATGAAGGTGAAAGAGGAGAGTGAAAAAGTTGGCTTAAAGCTCAACATTCAGAAAACTAAGATCATGGCATCTGGTCCCATCACTTCATGGGAAATAGATGGGGAAACAGTGGAAACAGTGTCAGACTTTATTTTTTTGGGCTCCAGAATCACTGCTGATGGTGATTGCAGCCATGAAATTAAAAGACGCTTACTCCTTGGAAGGAAGGTTATGGCCAACCTAGATAGCATATTTAAAAGCAGAGACATTACTTTGCCAACAAAAGTCCGTCTAGTCAAGGCTATGGTTTTTCCAGTGGTCATGTATGGATGTGAGAGTTGGACGGTGAAGAAAGCTGAGCGCCGAAGAATTGATGCTTTTGAACTGTGGTGTTGGAGAAGACTCTTGAGAGTCCCTTGGACTGCAAGGAGATCCAATCAATCCATCCTAAAAGAGATCAATCCTGGGTGTTCATTGGAAGGTCTGATGTTGAAGCTGAAACTCCAATACTTTGGCCACCTCATGCGAAGAGTTGACTCATTGGAAAAGACCCTGATGCTGGGTAGGACTGGGGGCGGGAGGAGAAGGGGACGACAGAGGATGAGATGGTTGGATGGTATCACCGACTCGATGGACATGGGTTTGGGGAGACTCCGGGAGTTGGTGATGGACAGAGAGGCCTGGCGTGCTGCAATTCATGGGGTCACAAAGAGTCGGACATGACTGAGCGACTGAACTGAACTGATATTGTGTATCCACTAACAAATTATTGTAGTTACAGCTATTTGTAATACTTTGATTCTTTAACCTGTATACTAAAGTAGTTAACATACCACCATATTACAGAATTAAAGTATTCTGAATTTGACCATATATCTACCTTTACCACTGTGTTATATACACACTGTTATATACTTTCACATATTCATATTACTAATCAGTGTCATTTTCTTTCAGCTTAAAGAACTCCTTTCAGCATTTCTCATAAGGCAGATCTAGTAGTGATAAACTCTCTCAGCTTTTGTTTGGGAAGGTCTTTTTCTTGCCTTCACTTCTGAAAGACAACTTTGCCAAGTAAAGCATTCTTCATCGGTGGGTTTTTTTTTCCTTTCAACACTTTGAACAAATCATTCCACTCTCCTGACCTGCAAAGTTTTTGCTGAGAAATCCACTGATGGCCTCATTGGGATTCTCTTATATGAGAGAAATGTTTTTCTCTTGCTGTTTTTACAAGTATCTCTTTGTCTTTGCTTTTAGATGGCTTATTATAATGTGTCTTGAAGAAGGTCATTTTGGGGTGACCTAGTGGCTTCATGAAGGAGAAGGCAATGGCACCCCACTCCAGTATTCTTGCCTGGAGAATCCCTGGGACGGCAGAGCCTGGTGGGCTGCCGTCTGTGGGGTCGCACAGAGTCGGACACGACTGAAGCGACTTAGCAGCAGCAGCAGCAGTAGCTTCATGAACTTAGATGTCCAAATCTCTTTCCAAGGTTTGAGAACTTCTCAGCAATTGTTTATTAAAAGAATTTTAATAAACCCTCTGCCACTTTCTCCCCCTCTTCTCCTTCTTGGACTTCAGTAATGCATAGATGAGTCCCATAAGCTTCCTCATTCCTTTCTACTCTTTTTTCTTTTTGCTCTTCTGATTAGATAATTTCAAATGATATGTCTTCTAGTTCACTGATTCTCTGTTTTGTGTTCTCTATTGAATTCTTCCATTTAGTCATTGTATTCTTCAGTTCCAAAATTTTGTTTGTTTCTTTCTATGTTTTCTATATCTTTGTTTAAATTTTCATTTTGTTCTTGCACTGTCTTTCTGATTTCATTAAGTTTTTTGTCTTGAGTTATCTTGTAGCTTTCCGATTCTCTTTAGGACAATAACTTTGAATTTTTTATCATGCAATTCATGTATCTCATTTCTTTTGGGTCAGCTACTGAAAATTCACTGCATTCCTTTAATGATGTGATGTTTACTCAATTCTTCAAAATCTTTGTGCCTTGCATAGCTTTCTTCACATTTCTAGATTTTATAGACTGACTTCAGTAAGAAAGACCTTCACCTGCAGTTGGTGGGAGGGCACACTGGACCTACTGGTGCAAAGCACCAAGTGTGGGGGAATATGGCGGCTCTGGGTCCAGAGGGGACTTGATATCTCATTGGCTCAGGCTGCTGGATCCATGACATCAACATCTGTGTGGCCCCTGGTGACAACTACTGCAGTGAGTCCATAATGGTTGCAAGGACTCTTGGGGTCCTCAGTGGGGCCTACGGGTTCAGCAGCTAGTTACCAGAGCTGGCAGTGGTGGTAGCTAGAACAAGCAGTATGCACATTCTTAGCTTCAGGGGCTAGCTTCAGGGCCTGTGTAGTGGCAGTGTCCACTTGGCATTCATGACAAGGGTCAGGGCCAGCCGGAAGGGCAAACTGAAGGCACATGGGCAGCTACCTGAGCCCTAGCTGTTGATATGCACTCCTATGGCTGCAGGGTCTCACCATGGGGGCACACGTGGCAGTGGAGGCTGAGGATGGAAATCAAGTTGATGGCAAACATGTGCACAACTGGAAGCTAATCCTGAGTATATGAATACTGGTGGGGGTTAAACATGGTCTAGGCAGGTATTCCACATTTGTTGTTGTTGTTGTTGTTGTTCAGTTGCTAAGTCATGTCTGAATCTTTGCAACCCCATGGACTGCAGCATGCCAGGCTTCCCTGTCCTTCACTATCTCCCAGAGTTTACTCAAACTCATGTCCGTGATACCATCCAACCATCTCATCCTCTGTCATCCCCATCTCCTCCTTCCCTCAATCTTTCCTAGCATCAGGGTCTTCTCCAATGAGTCAGCTCTTTGCATCAGGTGGCCAAAATATTGGAGCTTCAGCTTCAGCATCAGTCCTTCCAGTGAATATTCAGGATTGATTTCCTTTAGGATTGACTGGTTTGATCTCCTTACATTCTTTCAAAGGGACTTATAAGAGTCTTCCCCAGCACCACAGTTCGAAAGTTATCAATTCTTTTGGAGCTCAGCCTTCTTTATGGTGCAACTCTCACATCCGTACAAGACTACTAGAAAAACCATACCTTTGACTAGACAGACCTTTGTCGGCAAAGTGATTTCTCTGCTTTTGAATACGCTGTATAGGTTTGTCATAGCTTTTCTTTCAAGGAGTAAGCGTCTTTTAATTTCATGGCTGCACTCACCATCTGCAGTGATTTGGAGTCCAAGAAAATGAAGTCTGTCACTGTTACCACTTTTTCTCCATCTGTTTGCCATGAAGTGATGGGACTGAATGCTATGATCTTAATTTTCAAAGTGTTGAGTTTTAAGCCAGTTTTTTCACTCTCGTCTCTCACTCTCATTGAGAGGCTCTTTAGTTCCTCTTCGCTTTCTGCCATTAGAGTGGTATCATCTGCATATCTGAGATTGTTGATATTTCTCCCGGCAATCTTGATTCCAGCTTGTGATTCATCCAGCCCTACATTTCACATGATGTACTCTGCAAAAAGTTAAATAAGCAGGATGACAAAAATAAAGCCTTGGCATACTTTTTTCCCCATTTTGAGCCAGTGTGTTGTTCCATGTCCTTATGTCCTGCACTTATGTAGCTGTAAAGGCCTGGGCCAGCTGCCCATCCTGTGTTGAGGGTGGGGAAGGGGAGGGTGGCAGCAGGAGGGCTTGGGTGCCTTGTGTCTGTGAATGCGATTACCCATAGAGCAAAACCTCAGCAGTAAAATCTGCAGGAGGTATGCAGCAGCTGTGTTTCTTTAGCGGTGAAAGCTGCTGGGCTCCTCTGCAGAGCAGGCCACTGAGAAACGCGGTCACTCCCACTACGCAGCTCATGGGAGCCCCTGTTCTTCTTCCCAGTTGTTTCTATTCATTTCCGTTTTGCCAGTCTCTGGGTGAAACCAAAGTTGGTCCTTTGTGCATTACCCAAAGAAGCTAGGAAAGCTGATGGCTCACACCACTCCTTTTCCCAGTGAGGGAAACGTTCTTGCTGGGGATGATAGGATGACACATGCAGAATGATTCCATCTTCCTTTTCTTCTTGAGCTGTTATTCTCGGGGTGTTTTTGGTTCCACTGTGTTACTGAAGTTTTTAAGTGGACTCCAGAACTCTCCTAGAGCTGATTCTGTTCATGGATAGCTGTTTAATTGTTCATCTTTGCTGAGGGATGGAGGTTGGGATCACCTAACACATCCACTTAGTGACTTCACTCAGGAGTTTTAAAAGCTTGAATTAGTTGCTCCAACTTAAGAATCAGAAGTTTCCACATAAATGGACAGATTTCAAGATTCTCTCAAAGCATCAGAAAGGCTGGCACTTCCTGTTTCCCATCAGCTTAGCTGGAAGTGGCTGGAGGTTCCCTCTAGGGTTCTCCCCTTGAGCCTCCAGAGGAAATACAGCCCTGCTAATAACTACCTTGGCCTCCAGATGTGAGAAAAGACGTTTCTCTTGTCTTCAGTAATTTCCAGCAGCTGCAGGAAGCTAATACAGGGTCCCGGCGGGCAGAGGGGCGAGGTGGGTGGCCATTCTCTGAGGGTCACAGGATGGGGCACAGGAGTTTCCAGACCCCTGAGGACACAGGTTCGAGGCATCCTGGACTTCTGGGGAAGGGTTCTAGGACCAAGAGGGAGGGCAGGAAGAATGAGAGCCAGACTGGGACACCAAGATCACCCATCTGTGGGAAGAGAGAGGAGACCCATGGGAACCCTGCAGGCCCCCACACTGACTCATCCCCGAGCCCTAAGGCCTCAGGCTTGGAGAGGGTGAACAAATATCTGTGAGATAAGTGAATGAGCCCGAAGCAGCAGGACATGTCCTCTGAGAGAAAGACAGATGGCAGGGCGAGGATGCTGCGGGCCAGCCCCTTGTACTGGCACATGGTTAATAGCGTTCACACCAGCAGACCTCTTTGTATGCTGCCATTGACTTTTCCCATGTCTGCAGTTTGGGGGCACTCTGGTGTCTCGAACCCATCTCACTGATAGAATCCAAGGACATGTGGCAGGGTGGCAGTGGGTGAGTGGTCTGGGAGTTTGGTGTTCTGAGTTCCCAGCACCATTTCTGTCTGACCAGGCGGCCTCAGCCCAGGTGTCAAAGCTCTTGGGCTTTCGATATACTTGTCACGTGGTTGCTGCAGGTACATATGCAACCTAGGAGGCACTCAGAATCAGGGCACACATAGGCAGTGCTCTGCAACCCAAGTGATGTCATCTACCTGCTTGCTTTCCAAAGGAGGAAACTGAGACCAGTGGGCAGGAAGCTCTGCCAGGGACACACGAGGTCCAAGAATCAAACCCCAGACCCCAGATGGAATGAATATCTCCTAGGTGGAGACCCAGGCCTATCCTGCCTTATTAAGGCATGGCATGGAGAAGATCCTCTGGGGTAGCAATTGGCAACCCACTCCAGTATTCTTTCCAGAAAAATCTCAAGGACAGAGGAGCCTGGAAGTCTACAGTCCATAGGGTCACAAGGAGTCAGACAACACTGAGCCTGTATGCATGAACTGGGGCATCGGGGTCCAGCAGGGCAGCCCCCTCTTCTGGAGGGAAACTTGGACCCCAGAGTCAGAGCCACCTGTGCCACAGGCCCAGCTTCCTGGGATCATTCTGGAGGGACCCAGTGTGACAATGACCCAGAACCTAGTCTGTGGAAGAGCCGGTCTTCTCTGGCTTGAGAGACTCCAGGACTGTTTGGGGTCCCCCTGTCCACGGGGATTGGGTTCGCTTCCCTGACCAGACTTTTCTGATTGAAGGTCATGGGGCTGATGAAAGGACACTGGATCTGTTTGATGCTGACCTCTACCTTGCTGTTATCAGAAGCCAGGATCCAAGCTGGCTAAGCTGCCTGGCAGGGGCCCTCCCGAGTGCCATCTGAAGGGCGCTGTAATGCTCTGAGGTAAATCTGGAGTATGGCACCAGTTTCCTCAGGTGTCCTCAGGCAACTGGACTTCTAAATGGGCACTTCTCTTATGGAGAAGTTACATCCCTCACCAGCATCAGCTCATCTCTGACAAGTACCGAGGAACAAACGCCAGGTCACACTGATGTCTAAGCTGGGCCTGCCCCAAGAGCAGCAGCTGACCACTCCGAGACTGGTGGGTGACCACCCCAGGTCAATATTCAGTCACCCTGAGATCAGAGGCTGCCCACCTCAAGACCAGCACTGCCAGTCCCAGGACCAACAGATGGCCACCCGAGCCCAGTGGCCGATCACCCCTCAAGACCACCAGCCAAAGTACTGCTTGGTAAGGGGCTCTCCACAAGGAAAGCGGGGTTCCCTTCATTTCCTGATTCTCAGGCATTTTAGTATGCATGCCAGGAATAATCTGTCTGAAAAACTGCAGAGGAAAATTGACAAAAGAACAAGGTACAGAACGTGGGGTATGTTTTGCTGAGTTTTCTCCAGGACTTTGATTTTCCTGCTGCCAGTGGCAAATATATTTGGTTTTACATGTAATTTTTATTAATAAGAATCAATTTCCTCTCCCCATTTAATAAATATTAAAGAAGTCTCTGAAGCACATGATGTGAAGGGCATTCAATCAGGAGCCTGCCCATGTCTGTCCAGCCTGATGTTACATGGAGGGGCTGGCTCTCACCTGAAATCCACTCTGCTCTTGAGCTTTGTGACTGTCAGCCTAAGCTGGTCAGGAGGGAGGCTCATGGGAGGACTCTGTCCCTGACCCTCAGGGTCCACCAATGAGACCTGGCAGGTCTTCAGTCATCAAATCACTAGTTCTCAGATCTTGGTGAATTGTAAGATGCCTGTCCTTTTTCCTCCTTTTGCTAGGCCCTATTCTTTTGCTGTTTGGTTATTCACAAGTATGGCTTGTGGCATCTTAGTTCCCTGAACAGGAATTGAACCTGAGACTCAGCAATGAAAGTACCAAGTCCTCATAACTGGACCAACAGGGAATTTCCTGCAGTTTGGATTTTGATGAAGTAGGGACTAGAAATGGAAACTAAAAGTCAAACATTTGTCAGAATCAAGAGGCTTGACAGATACCCTCTGTTACTTTGAATATTAAGCACTAGAGACACTGACACTCAGGGTTGCGGTCTCACAGGAAGGCGAGTGTATATCCTGTTTCCATGTGTGAGGGGTGCGGTTTGCCGTCCCCAGGGGCTCCCTCAGCAGAAGCCACAGGCTGCAATACATGGCAGATTCCTGTGTGTGCGGGACAGGGATCGGGTCTGTCACTCAGCCTTGTCATTCTTGCAACATTCAGTACCATGACTGCCATGTGTCTGTCAGGGTTGCAGTAGTGATGATCGAGAATAGAAAGAAAAAAAGAAGTTGGTCCCCAAACAGAAGGATCCAGACTGTGACAGAGGACAAGACAGCATGTGTCTGCATCAGCTCACAGATGCCCCAAACTTGACTTTGCTCTGAAGCATACATGCCTGTGTGTATACGCTCATGTCCATGTGATACACACAAACACACACTCTTGCCACCGGAATACCCCCAAAATGCTGGCATCTGATAAGCATGCATCTGTCCTCTCCCCTGCCTGTCAGCTACTGCTCTGCCCCTTGCAGAACATCACCTTCTGGAGGGGTCTGTCTGTGGATGCTCTAGTGGCAGAGTCCCTGCCTCCCCTGCTCTCTGCCTCACTTGGTGGACAAGTAGCCCTTGCCATGTGCCATCCAAATCCTCCTTCTTCTTGGGAAGCCATCCCTCCTGCTGATGAATAATCTCTCTTCTTATAAACAATTCAGTTCAGTTCAGTTCAGTCGCTCAGTCATGTCCGATTCTGCGACCCCATGAATTGCAGCACGCCAGGCCTCCCTGTCCATCGCCAGTTCCCGGAGTTTACTCAAATCCAAGTCCATCGAGTCAGTGATGCCATCCATCTATCTCATCCTCTGTCGTCCCCTTCTCCTCCTGCCCCCAATCCTACCCAGCATTAGGGTCTTTTCCAATGAGTCAACTCTTCGCATCAGGTGGCCAAAGTATTGGAGTTTCAGCTTCAACATCAGTCCTTCCAATGAACACCCAGAATTGATCTCCTTTAGGATGGACTGACTGGATCTCCTTGCAGTCCAAGGGACTCTCAAGAGTCTTCTCCAACACCACAGTTCAAAAGCATCAATTCTGCGGCGCTCGGCTTTCTTCACCATCCAACTCTCACATCCATACATGACCACTGGAAAAACCATAGCCTTGACTAGACGGACCTTTGTTGGCAAAGTAATGTCTCTGCTTTTAAATATGGTATCTAGGTTGGCCATAACCTTCCTTCCAAGGAGTAAGCGTCTTTTAATTTCATGGCTTCAATCACCATTAGCAGTGATTTTGGAGCCCCCAAAAATAAAGTCTGACACTGTTTCCCCATCTATTTCCCATGAAGTGAATTTGGCCATGATCTTAGTTTTCTGAATGTTGAGCTTTAAGCCAACTTTTTCACTCTCCTCTTTCACTTTCATCAAGAGGCTCTTTAGTTCTTCTTCACTTTCTGCCATAAGGGTGGTGTCATCTGCATATCTGAGGTTATTGACATTTCTCCCGGCAATCTTGATTCCAGCTTGTGTTTCTTCCAGCCCAGCATTTCTCATGATGTACTCTGCATATAAGTTAAATAAGCAGGGTGACAATAGACAGCCTTGACGTACTCCTTTTCCTATTTGGAACCAGTCTGTTTTTCCATGTCCAGTTCTAACTGTTGCTTCCTGACCTGCATAAAGGTTTCTCAAGAGACAGGTCAGATAGTCTGGTATTCCCATCTCTTTCAGAATTTTCCACAGTTTATTGTGATCCACACAGTCAAAGGCTTTGGCATAGTCCATAAAGCAGAAATAGATGTTTTTCTGGAACTCTCTTGCTTTTTCGATGATCCAGTGGATGTTGGCAATTTGATCTCTGGTTCCTCTGCCTTTTCTAAAACCAGCTTGAGCATCTGGAATTTCACAGTTCACGAAGCCTGGCTTGGAAAATTTTGAGCATTACTTTACTAGCATGTGAGTGCAATTGTGTGGTAGTTTGAGCATTCTATGGCATTGCCTTTCTTTGGGATTGGAAAGAAAACTGACCTTTTCCAGTCCCGTGGCCACTGCTAAGTTATCCAAATTTGCTGGCATATTGAGTGCAGCACTTTCACAGCATCATCTTTCAGGATTTGAAATAGCTCAACTGGAATTCCATCACCTCCACTAGCTTTGTTCGTAGTGATGCTTTCTAAGGCCCTTGACTTCACATTCCAGGATGTCTGGCTCTAGGTGAGTGATCACACCATCGTGATTATCTGGGTCATGAAGATCTTTTTTGTACAGTTCTTCTGTGTATTCTTGCCACCTCTTCTAATAACTTCTGCTTCTGTTAGGTCCAAACCATTTCTGTCCTTTATTGAGCCTATCTTTGCATGAAATGTTCCTTTGGTATCTCTAATTTTCTTGAAGAGATCTCTAGTCTTTCCCAATCTGTTGTTTTCCTCTATTTCTTTGAATTGATCGCTGAGGAAGGCTTTCTTATCTCTCCTTGCTCTTCTTTGGAACTATGCATTCAGATGGGAATATCTTTCCTTTTCTCCTTTGCTTTTCACTTCTCTTCTCTTCCCAGCTATCTGTAAGGCCTCCTCAGACAGCCATCTTGCTTTTTTGCATTTCTTTTCCATGGGGATGGTCTTGATCCCTGTCTCCTGTACAATGTCACGAACCTCTGTCCATAGTTCATCAGGCACTCTATCTATCATATCTAGTCCCTTAAATCTATTTGTCACTTCTACTGTATACTCATAAGGGATTTTTTCTAGGTCATACCTGAATGGACTAGTGGTTTTCCCTACTTTCTTCAATTTCAGTCTGAATTTGGCAATAAGCAGTTCATGATCTGAGCCACAGTCAGCCCCGGGCTTGTTTTTGCTGACTATATAGAGCTTCTCCATCTTTGGCTGCAAAGAATATAATCAATCTGATTTCAGTGTTGACCATCTGGTGATGTCCACGTGTAGAGTCTTCTCTTGTGTTGTTGGAAGAGGGTGTTTGCTATGACCAGTGTATTCTCCTGGCAAAACTTTATTAGCCTTTGCCCTGCTTCATTCTGTACTCCAAGGCCAAATTTGCTTGTTACACCAGGTGTTTCCTGACTTCCTCCTTTTGCATTCCAGTCCCCTATAATGAAAAGGACATCTTTTTTGGGTGTTAGTTCTAGAAGGTCTTGTAGGTTTTCATTCAGTTCAGTTCAGTCGCTCAGTCGTGTCCGACTCTTTGCGACCTCATGAACTGCAGCACGCCAGGCCTCTCTGTCCATCACCAACTCCTGGAGTCTCCCCAAACCCATGTCCATCGAGTCGGTGATGCCATCCAACCATCTCATCCTCTGTCGTCCCCTTCTCCTCCCGCCCCCAGTCCTACCCAGCATCAGGGTCTTTTCCAATGAGTCAACCCTTCGCATGAGGTGGCCAAAGTATTGGAGTTTCAGCTTCAACATCAGACCTTCCAATGAACACCCAGGATTGATCTCTTTTAGGATGGATTGATTGGATCTCCTTGCAGTCCAAGGGACTCTCAAGAGTCTTTTCCAACACCACAGTTCAAAAGCATCAATTCTTCGGCGCTCAGCCTTCTTCACCGTCCAACTCTCACATCCATACATGACCACTGGAAAAACCACAGCCTTGACTAGACAGACTTTTGTTGGCAAAGTAATGTCTCTGCTTTTAAATATGCTATCTAGGTTGGCCATAACCTTCCTTCCAAGGAGTAAGCGTCTTTTAATTTCATGGCTGCAATCACCATCAGCAGTGATTCTGGAGCCCAAAAAAATAAAGTCTGACACTGTTTCCACTGTTTCCCCATCTATTTCCCATGAAGTGATGGGACCAGATGCCATGATCTTAGTTTTCTGAATGTTGAGCTTTAAGCCAACTTTTTCACTCTCCTCTTTCACCTTCATCAAGAGGCTCTTTAGTTCTTCTTCACTTTCTGCCATAAGGGTGGTGTCATCTGCATATCTGAGGTTATTGATATTTCTCCCGGCAATCTTGATTCCAGCTTGTGTTTCTTCCAGCCCAGCGTTTCTCATGATGTACTCTGCATATAAGTTAAATAAGCAGGATGACAATATACAGCCTTGACGTACTCCTTTTCCTATTTGGAACCAGTCTGTTGTTCCGTGTCCAGTTCTAACTGTTGCTTCCTGACCTGCATACAGGTTTCTCAAGAGACAGGTCAGATGGTCTGGCATTCCCATCTCTTTCAGAACCGTTCAACTTCAGCTTCTTCGGTGTTACTGGTCGGGGCATAGACTTGGATTACTGTGATATTGAATGGTTTGCCTTGGAAACGAACAGAGATCATTCTATCATTTTTGAGATTGCATCCAAGTACTGCATTTTGGACTCTTTTGTTGACCATGATGGCTACTCCATTCTTCTAAGGGATTCTTGCCCACAATAGTAAATATAATGGTCATCTGAGTTAAATTCACCCATTCCAGTCCATCTTAGTTCGCTGATTCCTAGAATGTCGACGTTCACTCTTGCCATCTCCTGTTTGACCACTTCCAATATGCCTTGATTCATGGACCTAACATTCCAGGTTCCTATGCAATACTGCTCTTTACAGCATCGGACTTTGCTTCTATCACCAGTCACATCCACATCTGGATATCGTTTTTGCTTTGGCTCCATCCCATCATTCTTTCTGGAGTTATTTCTCCACTGATCTCCAGTAGCATATTGGGCACTTACTGACCTGGAGAGTTCATCTTTTAGTGTCCTATCTTTTTGCCTTTTCATACTGTTCAATTAGAGGGGTATTAAAGATCTGTGAGTATCAAACCGAGACTATCTTTGATTCAATCAGAAAGTTTAAAATAGATCTGAAAAGGGAATAATTTTCTCACTATGAATTTCATGCTTTTTAAAATATGAAAGAGCTTTACTGGGCTGTAATTCATATATCATACAATTCATTCACTTAAACCATACAACTCAACTACCACCACAATTTTAGAAGATTTTCAACATATCCCCAAAAGAAATCCTATACACATTTGCAGCCAGTCCCCATTTTCTCCCAGTCCCCTCATCGACCCTGTTGCCATGCATCAGACCCTGGCAACCTCTTAATGTACTTTATTTCTCTATGGATTTGCTTATTCTGAACATTTCATATACATCGAATCATACAGTATGTGATCTTTTGTGACTGGTTTCATTCACCTAGTAAAATGTTTACAAGATTCCTAACATGTCAGCACTTAAGTTCATTTTTATTGTCCAATAATACTCCATTTTACAGATGTTCCACATTTTATTTATCCATTCACTGGTTGATGGACATTTGGATTGTTTCCACTTTTTTTGGCTTTTATGAATAATTCTGCTTTGAACATTTATGCTCAAGCTTTTGTGTAGACATATGTTTTCATTTTTCTTGAGTATAGACCTAGACATAGAATCATTGGGTCATATGGCAACTTTAAGCCAAACTAGCTGCACAATTTTACATTCCCACCAGCAGTGTATAAGGGTTCCAATTTCTCCACGTCCTCACCAACACTTATTATCTACCTTTTTTCTTCTAGCCACCCCCATGTGTACGGATTGATGTCCTATTGTGATTCTGATTACAATTTTCCTGATGACTAAGGAGTTGGGCATCTTTTCATGTGCTTATTGGCCATTTGTTTGTCTTCTTTGGAAAAATGACTATTCAGTCTCACTGCTCATCTTTTAACTGGATTAATTTCATTTTTGATTTGTAAGAGTTCTTTATTCTAGATACAATTCCCTCATAGATATATGATGTGTAAATATTTGCTATCATTCTGTAGGTTATCTTCTGACTTTCTTGATGGTGTTCTTTAAAGTTATAAGGGACATTCATAAAGTGCACCTTATCTATTTTTTCTTTTATCCTTTGTACTCTTGGTGTTATATCTAAGGCTTTGCCTAACCCAAAATAATAAAGATTTGTTCCTACATTTTTATGAGTTTTATAGTTTTAGATCTCATATTTAGATCTATGATCCATTTTGAGTTAGTTTTTATACGACATGAGATAGGGGTTCAACTTCATTCTTTTGCTTGTGGATACTGTCCCAATACCATTTGTTGAAAAGACTATTCTTTCCTCCACTGATATCTTGGCACTCTTTTTAAAAATCAATTCAAAGAGTTATTTCTGGATTCTCAGTTCTGTTTCATGGATCTATATGTTTATCCTTCTGCAAGTACCACAGTCTTGACTACCATAACTTTGTAAGTTTTGAAATCAGAAAGTGTGAGTTCTCTAACCTCGTTCTTTTTCAACATTGTTTTGACTATTTCGGGTTTCTTGTATTTTCATATGAACTTTAGCTTGTCAATTCCTGCCAAGAAGCCAACTAGCATTGTTATAGAATACAATGTCTTTTAATATCATGTATGGTGTCACACTGATTCACCCTTATGCCAATCCTTGAGGAATGCTGGCCTAGAGAGAACACTGCATTAGAAACCAAGAGACTGGGAGGGGAACCCTAACTCTGCAGACTCACCAGATGTGTGACCTTGAGCAAATCAGAGCCTCAGGAAGCTGCAGTGTACAGAGGCACTGTACCACCTCTGCTGCTAGACAGAATCTTCTCAATAGCATCACCTCAACTCCACTTTATATCTCTTTTCATCATTCCTCTCCTGCCACTTAATGCAGCCCAGACTTGAATTAAAAATTTAGTCCCCACAGATAAGGAAATCACAGGTTAAAAGTATCAGAATTGACCTCTTCATCTATTCCACTGAAATAATTATAGTTACAAACCTGAAGTCATTTACCATATATTCTGGAAAGGAAATCCATGCAATGTAAAAAATAATTCATAATTCAACTTTAATAACTTGGGGCAAAAACTGTCAAACAAGTCAGCAAAAATTAAAGAAAAGGGTAGAGGAGGTAGAAGAAGTAGTCTAACTGTATTAATTTCTTAAATGTACATAAAAGGATCAACAGTTACTGACAAGCTGGTAAAGTTGATAGCCGTAAGTTTAAGAATACTAAAAAAAGCCATAACTAGAAAAATTAATATATCCCTTCCAAATAACTGAACATGGAGAATGGAAAATAGAAAAACAGCAAAAAAAAAAAAAGCATAAAAAAATGTACGCAGGATGACAGAAGTAACAACAAATATATCTGTTATAACAATAAATGTAAATGCTCAGATTACTTCCAAAAATCTCTATGACTTGCCAAAAAAATGACAAAATTTATGCTAGACCAAAAGAGTTTTACAGATAAGACTTTTCACCACTTAAACAACAAATACATCCATGGCATATCATTGACTAAGAAGGCAGGCCCAGCTCTACTGTGATGATGAACTTAGGTAGTCATATATGTCTCCGTGCCTATTTTCAGCACAACCTAACAGCAGGGCAAGCCCACTAAGTTACTCAGCTTTGATTCAAATGTTGCCTCAGCACTGGCTGGCTAGATTCAGCTTCAGTGTTTCCAGTATAAAATAAGGATAATGATAATATTCACACAGTTTGTTTGAGGGTTAAACCAGGTAAAGCACTCAGCACACTGCATACATAATAAACTAGCCAATAGCGTCCTTATTAGTAAGACCAAAGGAAAGCTGTGTGGACACACAAAGAGAATTAACAGAGAGTTAACAGAGCCATGGTTTGGAATGTGTTTTGCTTTTTTTATCAGTGTTGTCTGTATTTTTTTAGGATTTTTTTCTTTTTTACAAAAGGCACACATCAAAACAGACAATTTGTTTAAAGAAAGGAGCAGGAAAAGGGGGAATGGGCAGGGAAAGAAAGATAAGGGAGAAAAAAAATGGGATAAACAAGATGCTGGCAAGAATGCTTCTCAGGGACCAAAGCAGAGGCCAGCCTGCCAGTCTTCTCACTAAATCAAGCAGTGCCAGGACGGCTCCCACGGGAGCTGGCCTGTCTGGTCTGTGAGAGTCCACACCAGTGCTAGGGAGGGCCTCCAGGAGCTGGTCTCCCAGCCAGGCGAAGAGAGAGGGGTCAGCAGGTCAGGCCCAGACCCCAGGACCACGACAGGCCTGCCCATCCATCACAAGAACTGACACCCACTCCTGCCAGATGCTCTAGCTGACATTTCCCAGGTTCTACTCAGCATGAAGACTGTGTCGGGGAATGTCCCCAGTCACAAATTAACATTCGCATAAATAACAAGGCACTCTCTAGAAAAGAAGAAAAATGACTCTTGCTGTAGGAACATTTGCCAAAATACCAAAAAGTGAAGTTTTTCTTTCTGAGCTTCCATATCTCACCAGCTGGGCCCCAGCAGACTATGGCCTTGAGACATGAGGTGGAGGTGAGCTAATAGAATACAGTCCAAGTTCCCTGTTCAACATCCTGTTAACAGATCCTCCCCTGAGCTGGCACCCAGCCCTAGGGCATCCCAGCCCGCACAACACACATGCTGCTGCTGCTGCTGCTAAGTCACTTCAGTCGTGTCAGACTCTGTGCGACCCCATAGATGGCAGCCCACCAGGCTCCCCGGTCCCTGGGATTCCCCAGGCAAGAACACTGGAGTGGGTTGCCATTTCCTTCTCCAATGCATGAAAGTGAAAAGTGAAAGTGAAGTCACTCAGTCGTGTCTGACTCTCCGCGACCCCATGGACTGCAGCCTACCAGGCTCCTCCGTCCATGGGATTTTCCAGGCAAGAGCACTACGCACATACCAGCAGCTAAAACCCAACACATTTGCACTGATGTCCAGCCTCCTTGGAGACCATGCACACCCTGCTTTTCCTCCCCTCCTCTGACTTGTCTGGGACCAGCATGTCTGAGCCCCACCAGCCCTAGCCTGGTCCAGACATAGTCTGGTCAGGGGCTGGGAAACTGGAGCCGTTGTCTAGGAGCCCCACCATCTGCTTTTGCCCCAGATGTGTGTTCTTTGAGGTACCATTATGAAGGCACTAACACCCCCATAGGCAATGCCACAGGTGGCTGGGGTCCTGGGTGAGGAGTCACCAGCCACCTGCACCCACAGAGCTCCAGACTCTGCCCACACTGTCACTCAGTCGTCCTTGGACTCCAAGAGATGTACACTGGCAAGCAGAGCACACGAGGTCCCACTGCAGGGCCCAGGTGCCTGGCAGCCCCAGGACCATCCCTCGGCATTCAAGCAGACGCGCTCCACACTGGCCAGCTTCCTCCCACAAGACACCAGGACCAGCACCTCCTCCCCTGCCTCTGCCTTCGTCTGCTCATCTCAGCAAAATACTGTAGTCTGCGTGTCTTCAACCATAGAGATTTATCTTCCTGATTTCTGGAAGTCAGAGATCAAGTCAGCAAGGCTGTCCGCAGGGTGGTTGCTGCTGACGCCTCTCTTCGTGACTTGTAGGTGGCACGTGTCCTCACGTGGTCACCCTTCTATGTGAGTCTATGTCCAAATTTCCTCTTAATAAGGAAGTCACATTGGATTAAGGCTCCACCCAGCTGACTCATTTGAAAAGACACTGATGCTGGGAAAGATTGAAGGCGGGAGGAGAAGGGGACGACAGAGGATGAGATGGTTGGATGGCATCACCAACTCAATGGACATGAGTTTTGGTAAATTCTGGGAGTTGGTGATGGACAGGGAGGCCTGGCATGCTGCGGTTCATGGGGTCGCAAAGAGTCAGACACGACTGAGCAACTGAACTGAACTGAACACATGACCCTAATGGAACTTAGTTAATCTCTGGAAAGGTCCTATCTCCTGTTTTGGGGTCACATTCTGAGGTACTTGGGGGTTAGGATTTGCCATATGAATGTGGGTTGAGGGGCCTTCCCTGTGGCTCAGACGGTAAAGAGTGTGCCTGCGATGTGGAAGACTCCAGTTCAATCCCTGGATCAGGAAGATCTCCTGGAGAAGGAAAATGGCAACCCACTCCAATATTCTTGCCTGGAAAAATCCCATGGACAGAGGAGCCTGGTGAGCTACAGTCCATGGGGTCACAAACAGTCAGACATGACAGAGTTACTAACAATTTAGCCCAGAACAGCCTCTGTGCACCAACGCTGCCCAGACTCAGAGCTGGTTGCTGGTAGGGGTGCCAGGTGGTCCTTAGGCCCAGAATAACAGAGCTGGGCAGGGCTGTTGCTCAGGGAGCGACTCTGGGCGGTAGTAAGAAGGTCACCCCCTGAGTCACACCTAAGTCGGCCAGCACTCAGGCAAGTTGGAGCACAGCCAAGGCTGACCTCGTGGGACTCCTGACACTCCCTCCTCCTAGAGTAGACATTCTCGTTCCCATGACACAGAGCAGTGAGTGCAGGCCCACGGGGGTGGGAAAGCTGCACAGCATGCACGAGGACCCTGTCTTCCAAACCAGCCTCCATCCCGGCAACCAGAAAGAGCCCTGACCCAGAGCCCCACTGGGGGCAGGTCCAGGCTGCCCTTGTCCTCCACGCCTACAGAGAGGAGACAGGCCTCCTGCCAAGGGGCTCCCCCCATGCCCACAGCATCCCAGAATTTTAGGGGCTCCCAAGGCTGAGTCTTCACAGTTGCAGAAGACTTGGTAATGCAATGCTAATTGGGCAGCACATTCAAAGAGGCAACACCTCTAGGAGTTTTATAGTTTCTGGTCTTACATTTAGATCTTTAATCCATTTTGAGTTTATTTTTGTGTATGGTGTTAGAAAGTGTTCTAGTTTCATTCTTTTACAAGTGGTTGACCAGTTTTCCCAGCACCACTTGTTAAAGAGATTGTCTTTTCTCCATTGTATATTCTTGCCTCCTTTGTCAAAGATAAGGTGTCCATAGGTGTGTGGATTTATCTCTGGGCTTTCTATTTTGTTCCATTGATCTATATTTCTATCTTTGTGCCAGTACCATACTGTCTTGATGACTGTGGCTTTGTAGTAGAGCCTGAAGTCAGGCAGATTGATTCCTCCAGTTTCATTCTTCTTTCTCAAGATTGCTTTGGCTATTCGAGGTTTTTTATATTTCCATACAAATTGTGAAATTATTTGTTCTAGTTCTGTGAAAAATACCCTTGGTAGCCTGATAGGGATTGCATTGAATCTATAGATTGCTTTGGGTAGTATACTCATTTTCACTATATTAATTCTTCCATTCCATGAACGCAGTATATTTCTCCATCTGTTTGTGTCCTCTTTGATTTCTTTTATCAGTGTTTTATGGATTCAAGATCTAAACATAAGACCAGAAACTATAAAACTCCTAGAGGAAAACATAGGCAAGACACTCTCCGACATAAATCACAGCAGGATCCTCCATGACCCACCTCCCAGAATATTGGAAATAAAAACAAAAATAAACAAATGGGACCTAATTAAAATTAAAAGCTTTTGCACAACAAAGGAAACTATAAGCAAGGTGAAAAGAAAGCCTTCAGAATGGGAGAAAATAATAGCAAACGAAGCAACAGACAAACAATTAATCTCAAAAATATACAAGCAACTCCTACAGCTGAATTCCAGAAAAATAAAAGACCCAATCAAAAAATGGGCCAAAGAACTAAACAGACATTTCTCCAAAGAAGACATACAGATGGCTAACAAACACATGAAAAGATGCTCAACGTCACTCATTATCAGAGAAATGCAAATCAAAACCACAATGAGGTACCATTTCACACCAGTCACAATGGCTGCTATCCAAAAGTCTACAAGCAATACATGCTGGAGAGAGTGTGGAGAAAAGGGAACCCTCTTACACTGTTGGTGGGAATGCAAACTAGTACAGCCACTATGGAGAACAGTGTGGAGATTCCTTAAAAAACTGGGAATAGAACTGCCATATGACCCAGCAATCCCACTGCTGGGCATACACACCAAGGAAACTAGAATTGAAAGAGACGTGTGTACCCCAATGTTCATCGCAGCACTGTTTACAATAGCCAGGACATGGAAGCAACCTAGATGTCCATCGGCAGACGAATGGATAAGGAAGCTGTGGTACATATACACAATGCAATATTACTCAGCCATTAAAAAAAAATACATTTGAATCGGTTCTATTGAGATGGATGAAACTGGAGCCCATTATACAGAGTGAAGTAAGCCAGAAAGAAAAACACCAATACAGTATACTAATGCATGTATACGGAATTTGAAAGATGGTAACGATAACCCTATATGAGAGACAGAATAAGAGACACAGATGCATAGAACAGTCTTATGGACTCTGAGGGAGAAGGTGAGGGTGGGACGTTCTGGGAGAATAGCATTGAAACATGTATATTATCATATGTGAAACAGAACACCATTCCATGTTTGATGCATGAGACAAATGCTCAGGGCTGGGGCAATGGGATGACCCAGAGGGATGGGATGGGGAAGGAGGTGGGAGGGGGGTTCAGGATGGGGAACACATGTAAACCCATGGCTGATTCATGTTAATGTATGGCAAAAACTACTACAATATTGTAAAGTAATTAGCCCCCAACTAAAATAAATAAATTTATTAAAAAAAAAATCACTAATGAAATGAAAAAAAAAAATCACAGCAGGATCCTCCATGACCCACCTCCCAGAATATTGGAAATAAAAGCAAAAATAAACAAATGGGACCTAATTAAAATTAAAAGCTTTTGCACAACAAAGGAAACTAGGAGCAAGGTGAAAAGAAAGCCTTCAGAATGGGAGAAAATAATAGCAAACGAAGCAACAGACAAACAATTAATCTCAAAAATATACAAGCAACTCCTGCAGCTGAATTCCAGAAAAATAAAAGACCCAATCAAAAAATGGGCCAAAGAACTAAACAGACATTTCTCCAAAGAAGACATACAGATGGCTAACAAACACATGAAAAGATGCTCAACATCACTCATTATTAGAGAAATGCAAATCAAAACCACAATGAGGTACCATTTCACACCAGTCACAATGGCTGCTATCCAAAAGTCTACAAGCAATAAATGCTGGAGAGGGTGTGGAGAAAAGGGAACCCTCTTACACTGTTGGTGGGAATGTAAACTAGTACAGCCACTATGGAGAACAGTGTGGAGATTCCTTAAAAAACTGGGAATAGAACTGCCATATGACCCAACAATCCCACTGCTGGATTACACACCAAGGAAACCAGAATTGAAAGAGACACGTGTACCCCAATGTTCATCGCAGCACTGTTTATAATAGCCAGGACATGGAAGCAACCTAGATGTCCATCAACAGACGAATGGATAAGGAAGCTGCGGTACATATACACAATGGAATATTACTCAGCTATTAAAAAGAATACATTTGAATCCGTTCTATTGAGATGGATGAAACTGGAGCCCATTATACAGAGTGAAGTAAGCCAGAAAGAAAAACACCAATACAGTATACTAACGCATATATATGGAATTTGAAAGATGGTAACGATAACCCTATATGCGAGACAGAAAAAGAGACACAGATGCGTAGAACAGTCTTATGGACTCTGAGGGAGAAGGTGAGGGTGGGACGTTCTGAGAGGATAGCGTTGAAACATGTATATTATCATATGTGAAACAGAACACCATTCCAGGTTCGATGCATGAGACAAATGCTCAGGGCTGGGGCAATGGGATGACCCAGAGGGATGGGATGGGGAAGGAGGTGGGAGAGGGGTTCAGGATGGGGAACACATGTAAACCCAGGGCTGATTCATGTCAATGTATGACAAAAACCACTACAATATTGTAAAGTAATTAGCCCCCAACTAAAATAAATAAATTTATTTAAAAAAAAAAAAAAGAGGCAACACCCCTTCCAGGAAGGAAATCTTCAGTTTCAGGGGCCTAGGAAGCTGTGTCTTGCTCCCTCCCACGTGGGATGCTCCTCCAGGACCGGGGGGAAGACACAGGCTCACCAAGGGCCCAGCAGCCTGGCTGATGGGTAGACAAAAGCTGGTTTGGTGGACAGGCCTGCTGCCCAGACAGGTATAGGGAAGCTAGACCCAGGGGAAGCCTGCAGCCTTAACGCAGGCTCCCCTTAACACACATCTGTTTGGGGTGGACTTGGGCGGGGGCAGCCAGGGCCACAGCAGGAAGCAGGGATACTAGGTCAGGCTCAGAGCAGAGGGAGGAAGATGCACTGCCCAGTGGGTGTGTCCCTCAGAGACACAAAATCCCTGTCAGGGAAAGTGCTGCCTGCCACTCGGACCCCAGAGCAAGTTCCTGCACTTCGCTGTGCAGCGCTGGCTCAGCTCTCCGCTTCCTGGGCCTATTTCCCAAGGTAGAAGTCAGTGTCACAGAGGGCAGGTTGAGGGTATCCTAGATGCAAACAATTGCTGGGCACCCAGGTCTTCAAGTTTTCCAGGCAGAGGAGCCTCACTTTCTGTGCTCACCATGGTCCATCGCCTCCCTAGGTCTCTGGGCAGCCAGTCCCTCTTCAGGCATCTCAGGCCTCGTGCTCACAGAGAGCCTGGCGCCCTGCCTGACTTTGGTTTCTTTCAAATCCGGCTTCTTTTCCTACTTGGATCTCTAGGGCCTGTGGTGGTATCCGGGGCAGGCTGACCGCCAACCGTCCTCTGCCCGCCTGCCCAGCTGCTTCTATCGGGCAGGCAGCCCTGCCAGGGCCCAAGGCTCTCCACTGTCCCTTCTTGTCCAGATTTCCCAAAACAAAAATCAGGCCACACCATCTGACAAAGAATCTCGTCTGGTTTATTTGTGGGGAGAGACAGGGCTAGGAGGGCCAGGTTCTCTGGGCGGCAGCCAAGCTCCTCCACAGGCCCTTGGAGGCTGCATCCTCCCTTGTGAAGCACTGATGTCCAGGGTGACGGGCTGGGCCCCTGCCACAATCACCTTGGGATGTTGATTATTTCCAGAGCCAGGATGGCAGCCATATGCCCCTGGACCCCTCTGTGGGTCATCATTGCCTAGATATGGAGCTTGAGCAGCAAGGCCAGCAATGACCAAAGGGACTGCATCCAAAATAAAGGCTCAGTGGGCCCACTGGCTCTTGTCCCTGTGGGAAATTCAGGGGAATTTCACACATGGCATCAAGTGCCCCGTGGGATCCTGCTCCAGACAGGGGACCAGGCCACCAGGTGCCCCACTGGGAGACAGTGGTAGAGTACCAGAGTATGAAAGGAGACATCAGACAGATGTCCAACCCACTCCTGGATCCAAATTCATCCGTGGAAACTCCAGGCACAGCATGGAAACCTCACACTAACCCAGCCTGCCTATCAATGGGGCCCGGCCTGAGCTCTCAAGTCCTCCACTGGAGGCCAGCAGGTGAGCTGACGGCAGCTCAAGCAGGCAGAGAACACACATACTCCAGGCCAACTCCACAAAGAGACCGCTACCCCAGCCAGCTCTCCCCACCACAGGACTGCCTCCCCTCCTTCAGGGTTCCACTCACAGCAATGCTCTTTCTTCATAGATGGATTGCCTCACCACCCCAGGTGAAATGGTGCAACCACTGTGAGAAACAGTACAGCAACAGTTCCTCAAAAAATTAAAAATAGAACTATGATATGATCCAGAAACCTCTGGGTATATACCCAGAAGAATTGAAAGCAGGGTCTCAGAAAGTTATTGATACATCCATGTTCACAGCAGCATTATTCACAGTAGCTAAACTGTGGAAGCAACCCAAATGTCCCTCAATGGATGGAATGGATAACAAAATGTGGCATCCACATACCATGGGATGGAATATAAAGAAAAGAGGTTCTGACACATGCTACAACCTGCATGGATCCTGAGGACATTATACTAAATGAGACCAGACAACCACAAAAGTACACTGTATGACTTCACTTATATGAGGTACTTAGAGCAGCAAATTCATAGAGACAGAAAGCAGAACAGTGGTTGCCGGGGGCTGTGGGGAATGGACAAGTGGGGAGCTACTGTTTAATGAGTAGAGAGTTTTGCTTTCACAAGATGAAAAGAGTGACAGGAATGGATGGTGGTAACAGTTGCCCAAAAATATGAATGTATTTAACACCACTGAACTGTGCTCTTAAAAACTATTAAGAAGGTAAATCTTAGGTTAAGTGTATTTTATCACAATGAAAAAACTTCTTAAATCATACCTAAGCATATCAAAAGGATAGAGGATCCAACCTGAAGATGCTCTCATTTGCCAAATCAGATAACTTTAATAAAAGAACAAATAATTATAGTAATAGGCTAAAACTCATCAAATAAAATACATATCCACAAGTCCATACTGGTATAAATAAATAACTGAATAAGGGCTTCCCTGGTAGCCCAGTTGGTAAAGAATCTGCCTGCAATGCAGAAGACTCAGGTTTGATACCTGGATTGGGAAGATCCGCTGGAGAAGGAAATGGCCACCCACTCCAGTATTCTTGCCTGGAGAATCCCATGGACAGAGGAGCCTAGCAGGCTACAGTCCGTGGGATCCCAAGAGTTGGACATGACTTAGGGACTAAACCACCAAGGAAGAGCGAACAGTTCTTCCTTACAGTGGAATGTAATTAGCAAATGTAGAAGAAATGATGGAGTCAGAAAGTCACCAAGGTAAACACTGCAGTAAAGGATCATTGTAGATGAGAATCACACATGGTTGCTAAAATCAGTGGGCGAAATATGAGAAACAGAATGCTTGCATAATCTCCGAATATCTCTTCACAAGATATTTATGAGTTTGAAAGGAAAAACCTGAAGGTCTACAGAGGAGAGCCCCAGGAGACGAAGTCAGCGGGGGAAGGAGGTTCCTCACAGTGATGAAGAGTACTGTCTCTAACAGCCAGACAATTTGACATCACACAGCACAGTGTGATCTCATCACTTCATCTGGTCCCATCACTTCATGGCAAATAGATGGGGAAACAGTGGAAACAGTAACAGACTTTATTTTCTTCACCTCCAAAATCACTGCAGGTGGTGACTGCAGCCATGAAATGAAAAGACGCTTACTCCTTGGAAGAAAAGCTATGACCAACCTAGACAGTATATTAAAAAGCAGAGACATTACTCTGACAGCAAAAGTCCATATAGTCAAAGCTATGGTTTTTCCAGTGGTCATGTATGGGTGTGAGAGTTGGACGGTGAAGAAAGCTGAGCGTCAAAGAATTGATGCTTTTGAACTGTGGTGTTGGAGAAGACTCTTGAGAGTCCCTTGGACTCAAGGAGATCCAACCAGTCCATCCTAAAGGAGATAAGTCCTGGGTGTTCATCGGAAGGACTGATGTCAAAGCTGAAACTCCAGTACTTTGGCCACCTGGTGCGAAGAACTGACTCATATGAAAAGACCCTGATGCTGGGAAAGGCTGAAGGCGGGAGGAGAAGGGGACGACAGAGGATGAGATGGTTGGATGGCATCACCAACTCAATGGACATGAGTTTGACCAAACTCTGGGAGTTGGTGATGGACAGGGAGGCCTGGCGTGCTGCAGTCCATGGGGTCACAAAGAGTCAGACACGACTGAGCGACTGAACTGAACTGAGCACAATGTGGAGCAGGCAACCCTTCTGTGATATCCCTGCCCCAAACGTGTAACTCATCTAACCTGAGGAGACATCAGACAGAGCCATGCAGAGGCCATTTACAAAACAACTGACTGGTCCTCTTCAAAAGAGCTGGGGCCAGGAATGACAGATTGAGGATCTCAGACAGGAGAACACCTCCAAGACACAACTACTAAATGCCATGTGGGATCTTGCCTGGGATCCTGAACCAGAAAAAGAGAGAAGTCAGAAAATAGGTGAAAGGCAAGTACAGTCTGGAGTCTAAGTAACGACACGAGGTTGTTCAGGGTGAACCTTCTGGTTTCGATCATTGTTCCGGGTCACAGACATGTTAACACAGGGAAGCTTAAGGAAAGGGCACCCAGGAAATCTCTGCGCTGTTTCTGCAACTTTCTCTATGTCTAAAGCTATTTTAAAACAGGAAGGTTAAACACATCAAAGGGCACGCCCCCCTCGTTGTTGTTGGCACCCTCTGACTAGTTTCGTTCTCACCAATCACTAGACACCTGATGGGCGTGTGTTAGCTGCCTCCACCTACGGCACAGACACACGGGACTTCACTCGAGCACCCTGAGTCTGGTGGGGGGCCCCGCCAGAGTGGTGAGTTCCAGGGGACAGGATGGGGACTGCAAAGGCAAGGAGGAGGAAGGAAGCCTGGCACGCTCCACAAACATCAAAGAAAAGTCTGTGGCCAAAGCGGAGCTCTCAGGCAGAGGTCCACACCTGACCGGTGCCCACATGGGCCCTGCTGCTGCCCGCTGGACACTCTCCAACCCTCTGACCTAGACATGCGGCCCACCAGGTGCCCCAAGAGCTCCAGGTTCATGTCTGAGAGGCTGTCCAAGGGTCCTGGGCAAGCAAAGCCACTCCCTCTAGCTGAAGTGACATCGCCTTCATTGACCTGTGTGGGACTGAGCACCAGAGTGGGGCTGGCAGCTTTCTTTGGGTGACTCACCCTCACACCAGACGCAGAGTGAGGCCAGAATTCTGGGCGCTGGTGCCCATGGCCTGGCCTTCCACTTGAGCTGCCTGTGTGGGCCTGGGTATTGGCTCTCACCCAGCCAAGCTTCAGCTTCGCTGGCACTTCTGTCCCATAGCACCCAGCAGCAGACATTGTTTGCCCTGGGTGGCTCACAGACTCCATGCCATTTGCACGCAGTCCTCAGGGGCTGGCCACACGCAGCAGCTTTGAGGGCCATGGGAGCTCTTGTCTTGCATCCTCTCTTGCCTCTGAGCCCCACTGGATGCCGCACTCTCACAGGTGGGTCCACAGAGGGATGGCAAGCCTCGCATGGATGGGGCGCTCTTCTCTCCACCTGCTGGTGGCAGAAGGCAGGGAGGACCACTCCAGGGTGCAGGATAACCACCCAAGGCCTGATGGAAGATGTGGCTGGATGTGTGGTTCTTCACTCACACAATAAAGTTCCCAGCAGTAAATTTAATATGACCAGAAATGCACAGTGACTCAGTCTCCTGCATAGCCTGGGTCAGAGCGGCACTGGTGGGCATCACCAGCAAAGCACGAGAGCGCCACAGGATTCCCAAACGGATGGATGAACTGAGTCAGGAGGAGCGCCATAGCTAGCACTAAAGGCATAGAATTTGGGAACACAAAAGCAAGAGATCTAGAGAAGCAGGTTCCATAGAGCTATGCACTGTGAGTAATAACCACAGGGCTATTTTTCCCTTGCTACGGGAGACATATGAAATTAGATAGGAAAAGAACACTCAATAACCAAGAACACAGAGACGGGTCTTTGACCCAAACAGGAAGACACAGTGAGCACACCCTAAGAAGGATCTTTGCTGCATTGACTGGACAGTCAACTACCAGGCTGGCGCCCCTTCTCCCCCATTCCTCTAAATCTGCATCAGTACATCACAATTCCCCCCATGGGCTTGTGGGTCTTGGAACACAGTTTAATCAAATTATTTATACAGAAAAAAAAATCTGCCCAGGACCCCCCAAATACCCTAGAAACAGCCATACTGCTGGAAGCTGTCTAGAAGAAATGTTACTAAGGAGCCCAGGTGAGGAGAGGCGGGAGCCAGCTCTCTTTTGACGCTCTCTTCCTGGAGTGTACCTGAGACAGAACCACAGCGTGGCCAACCGCGCGCCTCACCCCACTCTGGTGCCCTGACCACTGTGCAAGCAGCTTTCCATTTCTCAGTCTCCATCACCAGTCCCCAGGCTTGCCTTTAATTCCCTTCTGCTTAAGCGAGTTGAATCAGGCCAACACTGCCAACTTCTGCTCCCATCTTCCTGGAGGCTGTCAGGGGCTCTGAGCTCCAGCGGTCCCCAGCTGTGCCTCCTGCAGCTCCCGGCACCGTGAGCTCACCGGTGAGGGCCCACGGATCCTCTCTCACGCCTGGAGTAGGTGCTAACCCACTGCCTCCCTCCCTGTTTGCAGAGAGGTAGATGTGGGAAAACAGTCTGGCCCTTCATCCCCCTGCTCTCCCAAAAAGGGGGCACAATGGCCATCATGTTACTCTGTCCCTACAGATTCGCACTTCCTCAGAAAGTGCTAATCTTCACCAAAGAGTCCAGGGTGCTGTGCGTCCCTCTAAGTAAGTCAGATTAATTAGCCAATTCACACATGGGGAGCCTCTTATTCTTGCAGGCTTTGTTTACAGGTCAGAAATTAGACTTGAAGCGAAAACTGACATCTCAGTGTGAAGAGTGTTTTCCTTCACAATACGGCGACTCAGGGCCTGGGGCTCAGACACTTGTGGGACATCCCTTCCCTTCACTGTGGACCAGAGCGTGGCAACAGCTGGCAGGACACAGCGGGACGTGAGTTTTCCATGGCCGTGGACCAGGATGAGCCGAAGGACTGGTAGGACCCAGGCCCCGGTGGGAACTGGAATCTGCCTTCCCGAGTTGTCTCGTTTTGTTTAGTTATTTTATTGAGATGCTGGTGCCTCCTGAGCACTCAGCTTTATCCCTGAGATCTGGGCGTGTGGAGCTGATGAAGATGTGTGGCCTGTAGCCAGAGCCGACAGCCTAGAAACACATCCAGCCAGCCAATTATCTTCAGCTGATGCTCCTTCCTTAGCAACTCAATCCCATGAACAGGGACGCAGGAAGCCTAACTAGAAGCTCCTCTAGGTTCTGAGCACGATCCTAGCAGTGCTAGGACCTGACACTGGGGATGCTGGGCACAGCTCGGCCCAGGGTTGCCAAGCAGCCCTGGCTGGTCTGATCTGCTCAGCACATCCTCGGGTGGGCAGTTTGTGGTGCTCAGGAGTGGTGGCCCTCAGATCCCCCACCCTTGGCACCACAGGCTCTGGGAAGTGGCAGGGCTGCCTGAGGCCCTGGCCCTGTCCCCTCCTGCAGCACTGTTGCAGCAGAACCTGCAGGGTAGCCTCAGTGCAGCGCTCCAGCCTCTCAGGAGGGCTTGCTGGCTGAGTGGGAAGGCTTATCACCAGAAGCAAATGTCAAGATTATCCTTGAACAGCCCTCAACTCCCGCATCAGGTCGAGTAAATGTGGGTTTCATAGGCACTCAATATGTTAACTGTTTTGCACACAAATGTGGAGACCCACCAAAAAAGTCTAAAGAAGGAAGAAAAGAAACTCCACATGCAGATGTCCAGAGCTGCTACCCTTTCTGTCTGCCTGTCACTACTGCCTCCTGGCGATCAGGGAAGGCTTCTGCTGGCTCCATGGTTCCTTGGTTTCTGCTCCAAAACCAGGCCTGGAACACTCTCCTGGAGGCTGGTTTGTCATCCTCACAGTATGACAGCACCCAGAAAAAGACCCAGCACTTACCAGTGCTAAATAAATAAGCTCCGTATGGAGAAGGAAAGCTAAATTGGAAAAGACAGAGAGAATGGAGTTGGCTTCTCTCCTTTCAGGTTGAACCTTGGGGCTGGCTGTTCTCCTTCTGCCTGCCAACCCCCTTCACCTCCATCCTGCCCTGCACTGGACGTGGACCAGGCTGGCTGCCTCTCCCTGGTTGTCTTGGCCAAGGGAGGTGGCAACAGGAAGTCAGGGGCTGGAGAGTGACTTTCTCTCTGCTCGGCCCCACAGGTACAGCCACAGTCTCGGCTCCTACTGTGGCTGGCCCCTGAGCTGCATCCCCGCCATGGGTCCCCTAATCATGTCCAAGGCTCAGTGAGGTGTGTAGTGGACCCCCAGGCCCTCTGGGGCCCACATAGCTCCACTGTCTCTGGTTCAGGATGGGACTCCCGCACTCCAGCCCCATTCCTGCCCTTAAGGACACAGGGTTAGCCTGCTCCCTGCAACCATGCAGACTCAGGCAGACAGAATCCAAGGTCACCCAGAACATGCTGAACATGGCACGCGAACCACCCCGCCTGCCCCACCTTCTGTGCTGCTGAGGGCCATTCCAGACAGGAGGCAAGGTTCAGAGGGGAACAACTGGATGCTCTGGAAGGGATTTTGTGATGGCCCCTTGAGGCCACCCTCCACACACAGGCCCTGAACCTTCCTCCCAACTGAAAACAACTAGATAGATCTGTGCTGGGAGCAAGGGGGTGATGTAGACGTGGGCCTAGGGAGGACCCTGCCCCATGAAGAGAAGAGGACCCTGCAACCCAGGACGCCCCACCCCAGGAGGAAACCCCCTTCTGGACAGTGGTGTGGGGACCATGAATATGGCCAAGAGGCCTGCAAGGGTATCGTGACCTGTACAGAGGGTCACCATCCTGGTTAGAAGAGGGATTCCCCACCATGGGGAAGGCCCCCAGCCAGCTTGGGAGGAAAGAGAACGAACAGGCAGACAGGGAAGACTGAGGCCTGAGTAACAATGCAAACAACTGCCTGGGTCTACGCAGGTCTAGATCATCCTAAAGCCTCTGTGAGACTTAACACAGAAATCAAACTGTGAAAATGGAAGGTGCATGTTAATTTTTAAAAGTGGTGGTATAACATGTACAAGACGTCCCTCTAACCACAGTGAAATTCGTTGGGTTTGTATATGGTTGGGAGTGAGATGCTCTAGTCCTTCTGAAGAGAAATAGTCCAGCTGCTGCTGCTGCTGCTAAGTCGCTTCAGTCGTGTCTGACTCTGGGTGACCCCACACACAGCAGCCCACCAGGCTCCGCCATCCCTGGGATTCTCCAGGCGAGAATACTGGAGTGGGTTGCCATTTCCTTCTCCAGTGCATGAAAGGGAAAAGTGGAAGTGAAGTCGCTCAGTCATGTCCAACTCTTAGCGACCCCATGGACTGTAGCCTACCAGGCTCCTCTGTCCATGGGATTCTCCAGGCAAGAGTACTGGAGTGGGGTGCCATTGCCTTCTCCAGAAATAGTCCAGAGCTTTGTCTAATTCTTCGGGCAACTTAAGTTTAAGAAGGTTTTAAAAATTGAAAAATAATAGCTAGCAGGATAAAAATAGGATGTATTTCTTCTAAGTTACTGTAGAATGGAGCAAAGTAGAAGACATAGTACAGATAACAAAAGACAAGAAAAAAATTGTTAAACCACAAATTAACGAATCTATGCTGAGACCTAAGGAAGACCAAGGCCCGGGGCAGAAAGGAGCCGGACAGAGCTGAGTTGTGACATTTACACAGAGGAGGGGGAGGTGAGATGGCTGGAGCATAGCCAGGCCCTGGCCAGAGCTGTGGGATTCCCTCTGAAAGCAGCAGCAGGCAAGAGAGTGTCTTCAGGAGAGGTGGGTGGTCTGATACAGCTGTGCAAGGGCCAGCTTCAAGGCACTCTTTGGAGACAGTGTGAGGAGACTTGCTAAGGGCCAGTGGTGGGGCAGGGATGATGGAGATCAAGACCAAGGCCAAGGTCCCTCGTGGAAGCCCGTGCATGGGGGGTGCCCTTTACCAAGATGGTGACAGTTCAGGATTAGAGTCAGGACTGGGGTCTTGTTTTGGGTTCGATTTGGGGGTTGAGAATAAAGGAGCTGGAGGGGAGGAATCAATCCTTCCATTCTGGAATTCCTTCCCTCATCAATGGGTAAGCAGGCACACAGAGAGTCAAGACTGACTTGGAAAGGCCAGCCAATGCTGGAGGATGGTCATGATGGCCCTGGGAGGAGATGCAGGGAAAGGAGAATGGGTCGAGACCCCAGGACTTCCGCCACATCCAAGTTAAGTAGAAAAGGGCCAGTGGCACGGGAAGAAAGTCAGGAGCCAGCAGTGCCGAGGTCAATACTGCGGCACAGAGGGAACACGGGAGCCTGAGACACAGGACAGATGAATGACCACATCCCATGGACGGGGGGACTGTATCTGGACAGTGATACAAGGGGGTAGTGGAGGGAGTAGAGGATGGAGGCAACGCTTCTGAGAAAGTTGGGAACTGGCCAGTAGCCCCAGGGACAGGTGGACCATAGGTTAGGAGCAGTACCAGGGCCTAATGTACCCTGAAGTGGGAAATGGGCTTCTAGAGGGAACTAAGGGAGAAGCAGGGAACAGCTGCTGGGCAGGTGGGTGGGCAGGGACCTGGAGTGGAGGAGGGGCCTTCAGTCAGGAAGTTAAAGGTAAATTTCTTCAGCTAAGTTGGAGAGTTTCCTCTGCCTGCAGGCAGGAAAGTGAGGGGGTTGGATAGGGTTTGGCTCAGTAATTCATCGAAGACGACAAGGAATGGGGATGCATAACCATAAAGACAAGCTGTGGTGCCCAGGTTGGATGAATAAGGACAAGAAGGCAGGGCAGGTGGAGACGGGGTGGGGCTGGGTGAACAGGGTCCTGAGAGGGCACGACAGAGGTGGGATTTGGTGCGGGGGTAACTTCAAAGTGAGTGTCAGGGTGCAGCATCTGGTGTCAGACCAGCTCCCCTGTGACCCCCACAACTGGGGGGGGGGGGGGTCAGGGAGAACAAGTCACACTTAGAGATACAGGCCAAGAAACAATGACAACATCAAGACCAGGTGGATCACTAACAACTAGCAGTGGGTTTACTCTTTGGTTATAGATCAGTTAGGGCTTTTTTCTCTATTGGCATGCAGTACTGTACAAGTTCGAGGTATTTAGCATAATGATTTGAAATACAGGTATTTCAAGATGATCACCACAATAAGTTTAGTTAATATCAATACTTTGGCTACCTGATGCAAAGAACTGACTCATTGGAGAAGACCATGATGCTGGGAAAGATTGAAGGCAGGAGGAGAAGGGGACAACAGAGGATGAGATGGTTGGATGGTATCACTGACTTGATGGACATGAGTTTGAGCAAGCTCTGTGAGTTGGTGATGGACAGGGAGGCCTGGCATGCTGCAGTCCACGGGGTCGCAAAGAGTTGGACATGACTGAGCGACTGAACTGAACTGAACTGACCTCATATAGTTACAATTTTCTCTCCTTGTGATTAGGTTCAGTTTAAGTTTTAAAAACTAAATGACAATGCTGTTTAAAAAAAATAAGTAAAGGGACTTTCCTGGTAGTCCAGCAGTTGGGGCTTCACCTTCCAATGCAGGGGTGTGGGTTCAATCCCTGGTTAGGGTGCTAAGATCCCATATGCCTCCTCTCCAAAAAGCAAAAAACCAAAACATAAAAAACAGAAGCAATATTCAATAAATATTCAATAAAGACTTTTAAAATGCTCCACGTAAAAAAAATCTTTAAAATACATAATAATTGAAAATAAGTAAAAATGCCAAAAGATAAACAAAGAAAATGTACTCACAGAAAGCAAGGAATCTTTAGTATCACAAACAGAATTCAGATCAAGAAGTATGAAATATATCTGCATCTCCATTCTTTCCCCACAAATGGTTTCATCAGCACCATTTTTCTAGATTCCATATCTAAGCATTAATATATGGTATTTGTTTTTCTCTTTCTGACTTACTTCACTCCGTATAACAGGCTGTAGGTTCATCCACCTCAGTTCAACTGAGTCACATTTGTTTCTTTTTATGGCTTAGTAATATTCCACTGTATATATGTACCACAACTTCTTTATCCATTCATCTGCTGATGGACATCTAGATTGCTCCCATGTCCTGACTACTATATTAATAATACAATATAAAATAATAATAATAAATAATGGACACAATGGGGGAAGGAGAGGGTAGGATGAATTGAGAAAGTAGTATTGACAAATACACACTATCATGTGTAAAATAGCTAGTGGGAAGCTGATGCATAGCACAGGGATCCAAGCCTGGAGCTCTGCAACAACCTAGAGATGTGGGATGGGGGTGGAGATGCGAGGCTCAAGAGAGAGGGCAGATACATATATGTTTCTATATGTATATAGTTATGGCTGATTTGCATTGTATGCCAGAAACCAACACAACATTGTAAAGCAATTACACGCCAATTAAAAAATTTAAAAAGAAGTATGAAATATCTGAGAGACCCTTGTTTTGCCAACAATTCATGATGAAAATACACAGCCACAAAGTTTGCAAAGCAAGTGAAGCAGCCTCTGCCTCTGTGAGAACTATGAGGAGAGAGCAACCAAACGATGGTGTTGGTGGGCCTCTCACGGCCTGTCTCTGCTGATGACAGACTGTCTGACAGGAGCAGAGAGGCATGGGGTATTTCAATAATGAAACAAGTTGGGCTCACTTACTTGTGAAAGCACATGGAAACATTTACCAAAATGGATCCAGCCACCTCAGTCAGCCCAGACTCAATGCCCTGACCTGCCACCCTGGAACAGCAACCCCCTGCCACACAAAGCCACGGCCTAGACCCCTACCAGCTGCTACCTCTTGAGAGGTGAGAGGGCTGTCTCCACTGGGCTCCTCCCCTGTCTATACTCCTTGACCAGAAGCTCCCCACCCCCCAGTAGAGCCTGCCAGGCCTGTCTCATGACCTGCCTCCTCACACCCCCTGCCCCAACACCCAGAGCCCTGTGGATGTGTCCTAGAGCCCTTCCTCCAGAACCCCAGTTCTGGAACCTTGGAGCATAATGCCCAACTCTCCACCCTTCAACTGATGAAGCCACTTCAGGGGCCCCTCACCCCCGTTCATGCAGTCTCAGAGGAGGAGGAAAGTCATCTGAGTCAAAACCGCACACTGCTCCACCATCTTAACCTGCTCAAGAGCTGCACGGCATTCCCTGTCCCTCAGCCAGGTGCCTCTTCAGCCATCTCCACTCCAGGACTCTTTCTACAGGGCCAGCAGCACACCTGGGTCTGCCTGTCCAGTTCTAAGCAAGAAAACCCTGCCTCTCCCTCCAGCTACCACCACCAACTCCTGCTCCCCTCCATCCCCTCTTCCCAGCACACTGGCCTGTGCAGATCCCAGATTTACATGCCCTGTGCTGCACACCCAGCACCCATGCCCTCTGCCCCACCCTCAGGGACTGCTCACCGCCGTCTTTCAGCTTTTCTCTGGTGCTGTTTGGTTCCCATGGCACCAGGGGCTACAGGTTTCCTTGCAGTGTATTTGCCCTGAGACAGAGAACGTACGTTTCCTTGAAAGTCCACTAACGTTTACAAAGCTGAGCAAACGCCAGAGACAAGGACAATTTCAGAAACTCACCGAGGCTCATAGCACCCAGGTCATCTGCCATGCTCATAACTCAGAATATGCTGGCCTCGACCATGGCGTCTCTGCCAAGTCCCCATGGAGATTGGCTCTTCTCCTTCCTCTGGAGTCTGGCAGCTGAGGAAGGTGCCTGAAGCTCCATGAAGCCTGGGGTGCTGGATGGGAGACTAGATGTCCAAAAACCTGGCAGGAGGGTGCAGACAGGCTCTCTGGAACTGAAAGAGAATCCACAGATGCCCAGAAGCATTTGATCATGTTGCAGTGGAAGTAGAAGAAGTGGGCCCTTGCAGGAAACTTGAGTCTGGGGTGGCTAGCAGTGGGTGTCATTGAATGAGTGCAGAAACCTGATTCAAACCCACAGGCACTGAGACCTAAAAACATTTGAGCTGTACTAGGAAGTAACTTCAAAGGAACAACCTAACATCCAATCACTTGGAAGTTTTTTAAACTTTCTCCTAAATAACTCAGGTTATTAGAATCAAAACAATAATTTTTTTAACTTTTTATTTTGTATTGGGATATGCAGATGACACTGCCTTAATGGCAGAAAGCAAAGAGGAACTAAAGAGCCTCTTGATGAAGGTGAAACAGGAGAGTGAAAAAAGCTGGTTTAAAGCTCAACATTCAATAAACTAAGATCATGGCATCTGGTCCCATCACTTCATGGCAAATAGATGGGGAAACAATGGAAACAGTGACAGACTTCATTTTCTTGGGCTCCAAAACCACTGCAGACAGTGATTGCAGCCATGAAATTAAAAGACACTTGCTCCTTGGAAGGAAAGCTACGACCAACCTAGTCAGCATATTCAAAAGCAGACACATAACGACAAAGGTCCATCTAATCAAAGCTATGGCTTTTTCAGTAGTCATGTACGGATGAGAGATTTGGACCATAAAAAAGGTTGAGCGCCAAAGAATTGATGCTTTTGAACTGTGGTGCTGGAGAAGACTCTTATGAGTCCCTTGAACAGCAAGGAGATCAAACCAATCAATCCTAAAGGAAATCAACCCTGAATATTCATTGGAAGAGCTGATGCTGAAGCTGAAGCTCCAAAACTTTGGCCACCTGATGTGAACAGGCAACTCATTGGAAAAAACCCTGATGCTGGGAAAGATTGAGGGCAGGAGGAAAAGGGGGAGACAGAGGATGAGATGGTTGGATGGCATCATCAACTCAATGGACATGAGTTTGAGAAATCTCTGGGAGATAGTGAAGGACAGGGAAGCCTGGCGTGCTGCAAAGTAAGCCTGGCATGAGATAGCAAAGAGTCGGACATGACTGAGCAACTGAACAACAAGATAACCAATTAAAAAACAACGTTGTGATAGCTTCAGGTGAACAGTGAAGGGACCCAGCCACACATATACATGTATCCATCCTCCCCCAACCCCCTTCCCAAAGCACAGATACTTTTTAAAATAACAATGAGAATTCAGCATAACAAAATTGGTAGAAAAAACCACGAGTGTCACCAGAAGCAAATTCACAGCCTCAAATGCTCCACAATTATAAAACAGAATGATAATAAACAAAGCAGGCACTCAAGAGGCAGAAAGAAAAAAATAAACCTAAAGTAAATAATTAAAATAACATGTATATGAATCCCATTTATGAAAAATACATCTTTGTAAAAAAAGGAGAATGGCCCCGCAAATATCAGTGGTGGCTAAATTCGTTTCTATGGCTGCTGTAACAAAGTATTGCAAACACATGTTATTATTCTACAGTTCTAGAGGTCAAAAGCCCAGTATGTGTCCCACTGGGCTAAAATCAAGATATTGGCAGGGCTAAGTTCCTCCTGAAGCTCTAGGAAAGAATCCATTTCCCTGCCTTTTCCAGCTTATGGAGGCCACCACATTCCTTGGCTTGTGATCCCTTCCTCCATCTTCAAAGCCAGCATCTTCAAGTCTCTCTCTCACTCTGATCTCCTCCTTGGCATCCCTCTTGCATGTTTAAGATGACTTGTGATTACAGTGGGACACTGGACAATCCAGGAGCGTCTCCTTACTCTGAACTCAGCATATTAAAGCCTCCCTTCCACCTGCACCCTTAATTCCCCCTTGCCACCTAGCAGGACATGTCCACAGGTCCCAGAGACTGGGTCATGGGATCTTTGGAGGCTACTATTCTGCCTCCCACAGTGGCTATGTCAAAATGGTAGGCTACTATTCTGCCTCCCACAGTGGCTATGTCAAAATGGTAGGATTTCGTGTTTTTAATCTCCTTCCTTATACTTTTCTACACTGTTGGATGTTTTTGGTTTACAATAAGCTTATACTTACATGCTCAAAAAAATAACTTTTAATAATGAGCATAACAGAAAACAAAGCCAAAAAAAAACAAGAAAAAAGAAATAAAAATTCCTCTTTCATGCTCCATTGATAGCACCTCTGCAACACCATTTTTTGGCTGGTTTTTCTATTCTCCTCCCCTAACTGTGACCTGCCTAAGGACAGGGCAGACCTTTTCCTTCCTGTGTCCCTAGCGCCAGGCACAGGCATTTTTTTTTTTTTTTTTAGCACAGCAGGCTTAAGCAAACATTTCTTGAACTTAGGATAAATCCCTTTATCAAGAAGACTGGTTCTGGGGGAATGATGTGTACACTCAAAAATGCTCTTCAAAGCCTACATCCAAATAAACACAATGATATTACTGACAAGTCCTCATATGTAGAACTTAATGCAGAAGCAGTCTGGAAAAGGCAAGCCAGCAGACAGAGAACGTGTTATTGCTTGGGCTCTGGAGAAAACCATTCCTATGAATAGAGCCAGAACAGAGATGTTAAAAGCCAGAAGGCCCCACAGAACACAAGGCTTCCAAAAAACATTTAACTCCTCAACCTGACCAAGAAGGACATGCCACTGTGACCTGAGCTAGGCTCTGGGGGCCTAGCTTGTCCCTGACCCCCCAGAGGGAAGCCCCAGAAAGCAGAGGGAATTGCTCAGAGGCTCAATCTGACCGTGCCATCCCCAAATCCCGGCTGGAGGAAAGTGTGAACTGGCCAAGCTGAGACTTGTATGAGACTTTTAGATCAAATCCCTGCCCTGTCATTCCCGAGCTATTTGACCTCTTTTAGCCTCGGTGTTTTTACATGTAAAATGGCACAATGTTATCTACTTTATAGAGTTGTTAAGGAATAAAAATAAGATGATGAGGCAAAGTTAGTGAGAGGAGTATCATTCCCATTTTACAGATTGGGAAGCTGAGGCTCAGTAAGATTACATGACTCTTTCAGGGTCAGGCAGCTAACGACTGGCTGACTCTTCCCCCACCAAACACTGTGATGGGGTTCCCCATGGGGCTGCCCCTGTGGCTCAGGCATCCCACCCAGACGAAAAGCTGTACATAGACCTCCCTCTTCATAGTAGCACTTGAGTAACTGAGGGACTGAAGAGGATTTAAAGCATCTCTTTCATGAATGCTTTGGGTATGGGATGCTGAATTCAGGACTTGATGCAGAACTTGAAGCCAACCCACCTCCTGGGAAAGGAATACAAATTAATACAGAATCCCCCTAGTAGTGTCCTGTTGCCCAACGGAGACTTTAAGGAGAGAGCTGCCAGAGACCTAGACAGCAGTGGGGAGTACTGGGGAAAAGAGAGGGGAAAAGCCTCCTATAGCTCCAGACAAGCTGGGTCCACACACTCAGCCTGTGGGCACCCTTCGGAAGCAGCCCTGGCTCTGGGTTCAGGGACTCCCTGAAAGGAGCTTGGAAAATCAGACCTGCCCAGTGTCTGGCCAACCTCTGGCCAGTTTTAGGAAGGAAAGCGTAGAGTGAATTGAAAGCCCATGCAGGCATCGCTTGGGGCAAAGCCCTCAGAAGAGGTTGGGCTGCTAGGATGTCTGCTTCTTATCCAAACACATTTATGAAAATAGATGGGGTGGTCAGGCCAAGGTACCCCAAGCTGAGGTCACCAAGATTCTCAGCAGAGGAGCGCTGCCTCCTACTTGGGTCCCCTAGATCAGAAAGGATCCTTGAGGTCCTGGGGTCCACAGCATCCAGCTCCCCAAACTCACCTTGACAGCAGTACCATAGAGATACATCCACACATTCACACACATGGCCAACGTCTGTGACCTGGAGCTAGATGCAGACCATGGGGACCACCTCCTAATGGCACAAATGGGCAGCAAACAAGCAAGCAGGAAATAGGGGAAACAAGACAGTGACAGAACCATGAAGACAACAGTGCAGGGCAATGTCACAGGACTGACAAGGAAAGCTTCCCGGAGGAGGTGATATTGGAGCTGAGGCCTGGCTAAATGACAAAAAGTAGCCAGTTATTCAGAGATCTAGGGAAGCAGGTTCCAGGCAGAGGGAACAGCAAATGCATAGGCCCTGTGGCCAGAATAAACCTGACATGTTTGAGGAAGAGAAAGAAAGCCAATGTGATTAGACAGTGGGAAGGTCATGAGGTCATGAGAGGTGGGCCAGCCCATGAAGTAGAGCGTCATCAGCTGTGCTTAATTCCCATTTCTCCTCTCTGTAGTGGGAAACCCCTGGGAGGTCTTAGGCAGTAGCTGATAAGATCTGATTCCCATCTCATTTGCTCTGGGCGTGTTGCAAGAACTGCAGGGCAGCAATATGAAAGCAGGGGGTCAGTGAGGAAGAGGCAAAAAGCCTCCCTCCCCTCTCTATCAAATGCCCTTATCCAGGTGGGAAAGTCCCTCCCCAGATTAGAAACCACCCAACACACAAAAGGTCTCCTAAGCAAGAGTGAGCACACTTCACCTAGTCTCTCCCATTGAATGCAGCTACATACCATAGACTGAAGGCATGGAGCAGCTTTTGAGAACTCTAAAAGGTAAACAATAACATGCAACTGGAGGAAGAAGACCAGAATCTGAAGTACCACCAAACTGACAGTGAGTTTAGTATTTTTTTAACCTCCAGTATCTCTCAGTCTGGGTATAAGGCAGGTGAAACCCCAGAAGTAGGCACTGGGGTGCAGATAGCTGAGAGAAGCCCTCTAGTTGTGGCTCAAGGAGAAAGAAAGGACTTTCTAACACTCAGAGTAGGGGAAATACCCAACTTTTCTGTTTTATTTCATTTTTCTCTTCTCCATTCTCTCACACTCTTCTCCATTCCCTCTCACATTCTCTCACACTTGTGAGTACACTAAAAAAATATGAGAGAGGGGAGTCTTATTACTCTCTAATTGGTGTACCTGCGATCCCAGGAGGGTGAACCAAACATCTGTTTCTCTTTTCTTTCTGTATCCTCTCATGTAGTTTCAGGAAGTGTACAACAGAGCAGGGTAAAGAGAGCCCCAGCTTGGTGGTCAGAGAGCCTTAGGGAACACCAGGAAACTGGAAAACACTAGGGAGATGGTGGACAAAGTGGGACTTTGGAAACTGAGGTCATAAGTTGTTTATAATCTCCTGAGCTCACCCCTGAGCTGTGCATCCATAGTTCTGACTTGTAAACAGCATACCATAGGCTTTGGGAACTGATCTATGAGATAAAACAATGCCTGGGTCCCAGAATGGCCAGTGGGTGTTGCACACAGGGAACTAATACAAATACCACTGCACGGTCTTCAAAAATGTACCTGACATTGAAACTACAATCCATAGAAGGCAGGTTACAACTTGTAACCTGAACCTAGCTGGGTCAATTATCTGATAAAATAAAAATATCGACCTTCTCCATAGGACTTAAATAAGACTAGAGATTTAAACAAAACCAAAAGTTTCATACCATAGTATCAAAATGTCCAGCATCCAATCCAAAATTACTTGGCATCTGAAGAACTAGGAAAATCTCAACTTGCATGGGAAAAGACAATCAACAGATATCAATACTGAGATAACATATATGTTAGAATTATCTGACAAATATGTTTAGGCAGCTATCATAAAAAGTCTCTATAATGTAAGGGCAAAACCTCTTGCAATGAATGGAAAGATAGTCTCTGCAAGAAATAGAAGATAGAAAATAAAGAACAAAATGGAAACTTTATAACTGAAAAATACAATAAGCAATTAAAAAAAACCTCACTGAATGGGTTCAACAGAAGAATGGAAGTAACAGAGGAATGAATCAGTGAACTTGAAGACAGATTCACAGAAATTATCCAATTTGAACAGCAGAGAGAAAAAAAACATTTTTATAAAGAAAAGAGCCTTAAGGACTGATAAAATACCAAAAGAATCTAACATTGTCATCATTGTTTCAGGAGAAGAGAATGAGTATAGTGATTTAAAAAAAAAAAAAAGAGTGAAAAATCCCCAAAATCTGGTGAAAGATACAAACCTACAGATTCAACAACACAGGGAACCTCAAACAAGATAAATCCAAAGAATTCTACTCCTACACATGTTATCAAACTTCTGAAAACTATATACAAAGAAAAGCCTTGAAAGCAGCCAGAGAAAAACAAAGCATTACTTACAGGGAAAAAAAATGATTCAAATTAGCACAGATATCTCATCAAAACCATGGAGCCTAAAGGCAGTGGAAAAACAATTTTAACATGCTGAAAGAAAATAACTACCAACACAGAATTCTAACATTTCCAGCAAAAAATATCCTTCAAGACTTATGGAGACATAAAGACATTCTCAGAGGAAGAAAAACAGAGAGAACGTATTACCAGCAGACCTACCCGACAATAGGTGCTAAAGGAAATTCTTTAGGCAGACAGGAAATGATACTAGAAGACAATCTTGAACATCAGGAATAAGAGAAGAACAATGGAAATAGTTAACATCTGGAAAAATATAATAGACTATTCTCTTAAGTAGGAATTATATTGTCTGATGGCTCACTGTATGCATTTGAAAACATAACTAGAACAAAAAGGGAGTTATGGGACCTATATGATGCTAAAGTTTCAACATTCAACTTGTATTGGAACTGGTAGACAGTGAAAAATCAAGTATGTTTATTGCAGTCCCTAGAGCAATCAGCAAAACAGCTATACAAACAGTTATAGTCACACACAGATAAGTTTAAATTCTAAAAACAAAACAGTTCAGTAGTTAGAAATATTAAAGTTGAAGAAACCCAAAGCAAGCAGAAAGAAGGAAATAGAAATAAGAGTGAAAATCAATAAACCTGGGGTTGCCCTGGTGACACAGTAGTAAAGAATCCACTAGCCAATGCAGGAGACGGGTTCAGTCCCTGATCCAGGAAGACACCATGTACCATGGAGCAGCCAAGCCCAAGCACCAGAACTTTGGAGCCTGCACTCTAGAGCCCAGGAGCCACAGCTGTTGAGCCCATGTGCTGCAACTGCGGAAGCCTGCACATCCTAAGCCTGTGGGCCACAACAAGAGAAGCCACCACAGTGAGAAGCTTGCACACTGAAACTGGAGAGCAGCCCCAGTTCACCACAACTAAAGAAAAGCCCACACAGCAATGAAGACCCAGCACAGCCACAAATTAAAAAAATAAATAAAATTATTTTTTAAATCAATAAACCTGAATACACAAAAATAACAGAGAAAAATCAATGAAGAAAAAACTGGTTCTTTGTAAACATCAATAAAATTGATAAATCTCTATAAGACTAACATTTTTTAAAAGGAAAAAAATGTATATTAACAATATCAGGAATTTTTAAGAAGGATATCATTGAAGACTTCACAGGCATTAAAAAGATAAAAGATTACCACAAACAAAACTATACACATAATACAACTTTGATGAAATTCATGAATTCCTCAAAAACCACAAACTACCAAAATTCACCCAAAGATAAAATAGATAGCCTGAAAGTCCTATAACCATCAAAGAAAATGAACTTATAGTCTAAAAGCTTCCAAGAAAGGAATCTTTAGGCCCAGACTATTTTATTGGCAAATTCTACCAAATATTTAAGGAAGAAATGACACTAATGCTACACAATCTATTTTAGAAAATAGAAGAGGAGAGAATATTTCTCAATTCCTTTTATGAAGCCAATATTACCCTGATACTAACATCAGACTAATATAGCTCAGGGGAAAAAAACGACAGACCAATTTCCCTCAAAAACACAGATGCAAAAATCCTAAGCAAAAAGTGTTGAAACAAATCCAGCAATGCATAACAAGTATAATATATCACAGGTAGAATCTACCCTGCAATGCAGGCTGGCACAATATTTAAAAGCCAATGTATCTACCATATTAAGAGAAAAAAAAACTTTGTCACATCAAATGTTGCAGGAAAAAATTTTAATAAAATTTAACATTCATTTACGAGTAAAAATTTTAAACTTTCAGCTAACCAATATAGAAAAGAACTTTCTCAACTTGATAAGAGAATATACCAATAAGCTGGAAAGCTAATATGATACTCAGTCTTGAAAAACTAACTATTTTATCTCCTAAGGAAGGAAACACACTCTTCCTACTCTTATTCAGCATTGTACTGGAAGTCCTAAACAGTGCAATAAGATAAGAAAAATAAATACAAGGCATACAAGACTGGAAGGGAAGAAATGCAACTGCCCTATTCCCCAATAACATGATTGTGTATGCAAAATATATATATCAAGGAATCTATAAAAGAAACTTCTATAAATAACAAATGAGTAAGGTAACAAGATATGAGGTCAAAACACAGTAAATCAATCATATACCTATATTTCAGCAATAATCTCTTGCAAACAAAAAACAGTAAGCCATTTACAACACTGAAAACAAAATACTTAGATATAAATCTAAACTACACACACAGGATGTGTATACTGAAAACTAAAAATGCTGATAAAAAGTAATTTTAAAGGACGTAAATAAATGAAGAGATATACTATGTTCAT